>JBBPOE010000892.1:0-11490 GCA_038091295.1 Tylopilus felleus | reverse complement strand
GGGTCCTCCAACACCGGTTCGTCCTCCTTCCTTGGTTCCCGAGGATCAGGACGAAGCTCATCTTGAATGCCTTCCTCATCCCCACCCGGCGACGATTCCTGACTGATGTTTGAACGCGGTGGGTCCTTCAATGGCCGTTTTTCCCTCATTCTTGGTAATTTATCCGCACCACGGACGGCCCCGCTTCGCTCGCCTCTTATCCTTGGCAATTTATCCTCGTAAACATCTCCCTCGGTTTGCGGGTTAGGGACCACAGGAATGCTACGATCACCTGTGTGCCCAGCTATCTTTCCGAGCAACCTAGGCGTTTCTGCATATCAGCGTGCCCTGGAGACACGAACTCTAATGAGAAAAAGAAGATGCACCTAACCGCTGCAGATATAGTCGTCCGAAATAGGTCCTGGATCGCATGGCCCGTAGTTCAATATCGCTGCAAGTAAGAGGAACGCGGGACGAACCACGCCGTCATCGCGCCAATCAGCCAGACTACGCCGGTACTTTGCGTCCTCCAGACCTATGTCTGGTATCGATACGATGCCATCGTATGAGAAGCCTTCTTCGACTGCTGTGATCATGCCATCCAGCATGTAGGATATGCGGGTTGGCATACTGCCAGCTCACACAGAGAGCAATGAGGGCGAGGGAAAGTGGTGGTGCGGCCTCAGCCTGTCTGTCACTACAGGCTTTCGGGCTGCTCGAGAACGTTTATATCAGCCTTTGGTCACACAGCTTCCTGGAATGCGGCCACTCTGGGTAAGCGCGGCGCTGCTTCTTCCCTGCCATAAGGAAGACAAATTACGTCAGTAACACGACTGCATGGTAAATAATACCACCAAATTTTTAAATTTTCACAGTAACAGAGGCGATATCGCCTCTTCGTGTGCAATATAGCATGATTCGGGCAGAAAATTGAAATGCTCTGACATCTTCAGCAGCCCAAATCTTATTGCTGCGAACACCGTGAGATGGCTAGCATTGCTCTGAGCCACGAGAAGCTGTTGAATACATCCAAGTCACGCTAGTACTTATATGGACAAGGAAGTTCCAATCAGAACGGTATGTAACTTTCTGTCGTTCCCTCCGACCCTTCGCTGATTTCCGGTGCAATTTCCTGTTAATAATGGGGGGTAGCGATGCGGCAAAGGCCTGTGGTACATTCTCTCGCATTCCACCACTGGCACCGGCCTGGGTTCCGAACAAGAACAAAATTTTCCTCCCATACCTTGCAACGTCGAGGCCTTTCGTCGAACAGGAAATGACGACCGTGTCGAAGGCTGAGTCAAATTGGGAAGCTCAATCACTTTACTTTGCTTGCGTAGTAAGTGTGCTTAATCAAACAAAGTCCAGCGGGTGAAATTCTCCTTCAGGCAACAAGCTGTTCGCACGAATATTGTCTCCTTTGACCAATATTGACACCACGCCCGCCGCGGATGTGGCCCTCCTCTCAGCTGGTGCCTTGTAACGTCCAAGCAGCAGAGTTGTGTTGTCCCCCAGTGCACGTACCAATCACCGAACCCGGAAGACGAGAAGACACAAGGTCTGGAGGAATTACCCGTCTAACTTTCAAAGCGATGACTTCGCAGTCTTTCTGCGGTCACTACAAGTCTCGTGCACGGACTCCAAGTCTTAGCTCTAACTCGCGGAAGGCACCACGCTCCAACTCTGGTCATTCACCCTTGACGATGGGTACCTCTCCCCCACACTCGCGACCGCGTGTCAAGTTGACTGTGATTCGTGCTCGCACAACCGCGAGAGTTTGGTCGTCAATCTCCGGGATGCTTGGCGTCGATCGTCCTCCTTGTCGACGCCTTCCACGCGCAGCAGAGGCTTACCTTTAAACTCGCACGCCTGGCTAGCCAGAGATTTCTCACCGATCCTCGTCTCGTCGCTTCCGTTTGTCGTGTGGTGGATGGCCTTCACATCGTCGACTTGGATCAAGAGTGCCCGCAAGTCGAGCCTATTGTGCCGAGGTCCCATGACAAGGACGTGGATCCTGGCCCGACAGTTGAACAGTAGGTGCTCCACAGATTGTTGAGCAACGAAGCGGATTCAGACCCGAATCCAGAGGTAGAGCCTAAAGGGGGGTAATCGCTCTTTGTTGATCGTCAACTTGAATTTGGAGAGGTTTGCCGAGAACGTGGGTCACGGAGGGAAAAGGGTCCCAGGGAGATCATATGTAGACGGTCATCGGCCCTCCCATACCGGTTGAGGACGAATTGCCAGAGTCAAAGGACGATCTCATTGTTGAGGCGATCCAGACTCGGACGATGTGCGTAGTAGTGTGCTGCCATCGTCACGGTGTACATATGTACAGTCAATGATACATAAAGTACTATACAGCGTAATAGACAGGATATGCACCAGTGCTTCCACAGGATCGCAACCAACAAGACGGAAGAAAGGACAGGCTCAAACAAGCAAGGCGAGAACAAAGGTTTTACTAAACGGCAGGCAACGAGTGAACAAATTGGGCAACGTTCACACCTCATACGAAACTGCCGCTGGGATTCTGAGGCGCAGAGTTAGACTCGAACAATGCGACACGCCGAGTTTACCGAGACTCACCGTCGTTCACCTTCCTAAAAAGATGACCAAATTAGAAAGCAGCAGCCGTTATGGCGTTCATGACCTGCCTTTGTCGTCCAGCCTAGGTAAGCTTGGAGTTCCGCGAGCCCAAACATCACAATTACATCATAGTCAAGTTGGTAGCAAACCTGACCGGAAGCGTTCTTCGTCATAACCAGGTCCTTTGTGGCTTTGCTAAGGTCCGCACGGATGGCACAGTATGGGGCGAATGATGCTGCAATGCTCCACGTCAGAGGGCGAGTAAATAATGGAAGTAACTAACCTCGATCTTGATCCACCCATTTCGGATCGGATATATCACCTCGATAGCATACGAGACGTACAGTCTGCATCCCAAAGTCTGTTGGTTTTCTTTCCGTAAGCGTAAATGATTCCCTGAATTCCGTATCTTCGGGAACATGATCACCCTTGCAATACGAGGAGTCGATCCTAGGTCAGTATCTCACAAGGATACGCAATTAAAGGGAAAACGTTACCTTGCGAATTTTCGACTCAAAGTATCCAGGAACATAGCGACCGCCCGCCGGATCTGTTTCCCACTTGTTCTTCCTACGAATGTGTTCCCCTTCCTTTTCCTTGACGGGCACGGCACAGACTACACCGTATGTGGCACGTGCAACTCGTGCGGAAACCAGATGGTTATCACGATCAACGTGAGACAACACAGCCCCATAAGCGACTGCCTTGTTACTGATTAAAAAGCGCTTAATCAAACAACGTGAGCATGTTGCGCAACCGCTCACATATGATTGTCTGGACGGCAAATGTTGATCTTCTTCTCCTTGAAATACAGCTGGAGTCGAGACCAGAGCCAGTCGTTCGTGGAAAGTCCCCCAACGAAGAATGCGCTCTTACATCGTGGATCAACGAGACGAACTATGGCAAAGGGGTAAAACATACCGTAATCAGTGTCGTCGCCGATTTCAGCTGTTGCTCGAACGCGCCGATGATGGCATCGTATGACTCGTTGAATAGGCCGGTCGCTTCCTCACTAGGGGATACGAGATCAAGCAATCAGCGGTGAAGCCATAAACCGACCAACTCGGAAGTCATACCCCGTCAACCTCAGGTTCCCCATCGAGATGTTATACCTTCTATTATTGTAGCGACGAGTAGCAACCCTGACGTAGGCCGGTTCTTGATTGTTCTTGATGACGAGCTTTGTAGTCTGGTCGAATTCGCGTGTAAATTCGGCTATACCGTCATGGCTAGATTGTTCCCAGCCTTCAAGTTTCCCTGTTTTCGTAGTTTTCGAGTTGGTCACTAACAAGCAACAGGAGGAGCAGCCGCCAGTCACTTACTCTGCAACAGGTTGCGCGCTCGACGAGTAACGTAGACTGAACCCTGCAGTCGACCTAAAAGGGAGAGGATAGGTGAGAAGATTTCATAGTCGGCGACTCGGGCGACTACGTACACTCAGCCGGGGCAATCTCTTCGCAGGAAATAGGGTTGGTCGTCATCGAAAACATGCTCAGGTCGATTGTCCCACCACCTGCATCGATGATGACGATTCCTTGTGGAGCTGCTTGATCTGCGGCCCCTCCGTTGAGAATGTTTGCGACACAATAGTGAAGACTCGCTTCGCCCTCCGTTAGCATGTGGACACGGGATCGCCCATCAGGTGTACTGGAGATGAGATTTGCACGCTCAGCCGCCTGACGGTATAGCTGCTGCTGTGCGCCCTCCCAACCATTTGGATGAGTGAAAATATACTCGATGGAATCCTCAATGGTTGACCAAGTCAATGCAGAATGATGCATCTGAATGTAGGTTTTGGCGCAGTGGAAGAGATACTTGACGAAATCTGTAAGAACGTCGACGGCTGATTTTCCGGGCGGAAGTGAGGGTAAACCATCGTCCGAGTTAACAGGGGAAGCGAGATGCTTCGGGCGAAGGTGAAGCTTCCACCTGCATTTCATGGTTGAGTATGAGCACTACTGACATCGTTGATAACGATAACCAACCATTCCGCCTTCGTCCATTCTTCCGTCAGCGCGGCCTCGAGTACGTGCTCAGTGAGCACCTCCGCGCCAGCCGCTCTGACTTCACCACTCTTGTCGTAGTATAAGAGAGATGGTACCTTGGCGTCGCCAGTAACTTGAGTTTGCGCAGGAAATCTGCAACAAGTCAAGGTATATCGATACAAAGAGATAAACAACCCGCCTCATGACCCCATAAATCTCGGGAACTTGTCCTCGTTCAAGAATGCAGTACGAGATTCCGCTGAAGGTCGTTCCAATGTCGAATGCCACGACGAGCCTAGTAGGGCCATTGTATGGTTTGAGACTCGGCATGACTTGGTAGTTTGAGGGAGAATGTTGGAAATAGAGAATTTATACGCCAATCGCCGCAAACGCGCGGCAAGGTACGAGGTATCTTCACAGTCCGTACGGGATGGTGAACGGGGTGCGTTTGTGATTGATGGATTCTCTCTATATAAAAACTTTATGATGATAAGCGCTCAAGATCTCATAACCCACCGTTGTAGCATTATTTATCTGAAGTCTATCTTCCTTTCATTCTTGTCGCTTTTTCGATCAGTAATCTTGATCAAGTATTGCCGGAAAACTTACCACTCCCTCAATTTAATTTCACGTTTCGGAAAGGGCCGGGAGGGATCTAAATGACCTTTTTGATCATAATCCCCTTTGCCCAACCTTGGTCACCCGGTAGCGATATGGCTGTGGATGGATGTGAGAAAGAAATTTGAAGCATGAGGCACACCGAAGATAATCATGAACATAATTTCATCCAGGGCACTGAGAGCGATGTCCGTGTACGACGGCGCAACCGCAAGACGGTCGTGAATCGAGATTATGACGAAACGTGGTAGAAGCATGACAATATTCACTACACTGACCGGAGATCCAAAAGCCACGAGGTCTATTTATCCTTTTTGTGGGGGCAACGCCATTCTGCTACGCGTTTTGAAAACTGAATTCCAGGGGGAAGGATAACCTGCAGCCGTGGGTACTAACCCTCGTATGACCTTCCTCGCCCTCGTGTGGTCCTTTGCCGCACACTCATGCCAATTGCACAGTGGTATCGTAAAATACCAGTGGTCCACAGTGTCAATAAAGTCTGGGAAATTGATGGTTTGCGGTAGCAATCCGGCACAGAACGCTACGAGCCTTGCAGGCGGTAAGCATGTCGTCATCTTGTACTACTATTGGGTGCGATTGAACTGCCTCTCGCATAGCCACACGAGGGCGTGGCTTCCACAGGGTCCATGAATGTGATGACGGATATGAATGCAACGATAGCAGATCTGTGAGTTGACGTGCTTACCATATACTACAGGAAATGCGCATCAGGTGAGTTTCATGGCGCTGAGCGTAGAAAGAATTAATCGGGTCTCATTTGATCACGGCTGGTCGACTCGGACGGCGGTCGCATGCTCAGGGCATAGACGCACCACAGTCTGCTGGTGCCAGCCACAATCGCGGAAAACTGCTTCCGTGGAATGATAAGTCTGTTTTCGGTGTGCTATCGTTGAATACGACCTTAGCATTGCAAGCACATATGGCAGCTGGAAAGATAAAGGCGTGGACGTACTATTAGTACTACCTATGTCACACTAGTAAAAGCAATTTTCGAAAGCTCTTGGATTAAATAAACTTGCCTTTGTTTGCGCCAACTTGGCGTCGCAGAAACTTGTCGGAGTTACCCGCTCCTGCGAGCCCTTTTCGTGTACTACTAAGCTGGAGTCCAATGCCCTAGCTGGTTAGTAGCAGCACTGACAAAGTGCAGGTCCGAAGGTCTGTTCCACGTATTTTGCCCACTTATGGACTGTCACTAGGTTCGCTTCAAATCATGGACTCATGGCTGCGAGCATATTCATATTCTCATATGTAGTCGGTCACGATGCACTAGAACAAACTTGCTTTTCTTGCACAGCTCTCTTCGTGGAGTCTTGCCCACATGCCCTTGGGCAGTCTCCCTTGCTTACCAGATCCCAAAAGTGCCGAACACTAAACCAAGACCTCCGACCCTAGCACATTTGCAGCCCCAACAGAACTTCCATTCTTCTCTCAAGCGTCCCTGTTTCGTTCAGGGAAGGTACGCCTTCTCGAATCCTCGTTGTGCAGCCTGTATGACAATTCAGTCACCAGCAAGGTCATGGATTCTCTAAGACTGGTCGTCCCACCGCACCCAAAGCTACCTTCGACTTCCCAAGACGCGCAGCTCTCCGACGTCGGCCACGTGGACCATGAACGGCAAGTGCGCAAACAATTCGGCACCGATGCGGATGGCATATGGCGCAAACCAGCCGACAGACCAGCTACACTCACGGGGAAGTACACACAGAAGGTAAGGAAATGTGCCCAACACCCAACCCAATATACAAACCCTCCTATAAAAGGTCGACGTAGACGTAGAAAAGCGCGGTTCTTCGCACGAAGCTTCCATGCGGGGGCGGGAATTGACACTTCGCACTATCTTGACTGCTGTATCCGGTGTTTTCAAGCGCCCACGTACCAAGAACGTCATCGCTGTACACCCGGAAATCGAGCAACTTCGACAAGAGATCACTGCGCTCCAGAGGCGCTGTGCATCCCTAGAAGACGCGAACAACTCTGAGTATGGGTCATGTCATTCCTCGACCTTGGATATCCTCCAGGGCCCCCAGAGGTCGAATGCGGAGATCTCGCAGCATACTGTCTCCCTTTCGGAGAATTCGGATGTGATAGCGCAGGTACGGACCCCTTCTTCCGTGTAAGATCCGAACATTGATGACACGTAACACTATCCAGGCCGACGTGATACCTTTAGACACAAACGGCCAGTCCGTGCTCAGTCGTCAGCAACCGGTGGCCCGGGTGCTGGCTGGAGCCGAAGGTTGTGTTGAGGTGAAGGATGTGGAACTGGCTAGTCAGCCGACCATGTCATCAAGAGTCACCAAAGACGAACCGAGTACTCCACTCGGGAAAATGGAGAGTGCGGTGCTACCGACAACTCGAGGCTCGACTCCAGTACCGACCGTGACACGTGCAAATCATGATGGAGGTCTCTCCGATACAAGCAAAGTGGTCAACGCCCAGTTTTTGCAAACGGGTCAGGACATGCTTCCAGTACAAAAGGACGAGGAGGTGGATGCAGAGGCTACGGCAGAATCGGAGCCTCAACCTAAGCAAATCGATCAGGAGAGGCTCCCGAGGAAGAAACATGGAAGCGAAGAGTCGGAGGTAGAGAGTCTGCTTCCCCTTCCATACCAGGAGAGATTGCCCAGAAAGAGGTAGAACAAGGAGACCGCTGGTGGCCGCTCCGGCTGAAACAAGTCCACTGCCGTGGGTATGGGGTTTCTAGATGTCGTTATCGAACACCCGCTGGACGCAGTTTCCTGTACATTTTCTGTTCTCCTCGAATCCTCTAGTCCACTGGGCTTATTATTCAGCTAGCTTCCCGTGTTTTGGTCTGGCGAATCAGACTGCTTGATTGCTGTCTCACGCTACCTATGAATTTTGTAGAGTAGATTAGCAACCCCAATCCAACGAGGAGTGCTACCTTTCTGACTATTCTAAAGGGGAAGATGGGGATTTCGCGTGTAGGAAGTTGAAGAGCTGATGAAAATGAGCCAGCGTACCTACAGTGTTACATGTGGCAATGGGGCGGGTGGGGTAATGTAAGTTGACCGAGTCGATTCAATCGGTCACCAACGGAATACGACAATGCCGAACTCGATCGCTGGGTAACTGCTTTCAGCGGAACGTGCTAGATGCGGGAACATACTTCAAGTTGCCTGGTACATGTGTACTCTCACGCCGGGAATAAGTGGGCTTGAGCGGTACAATTTTTGCACTGCTGTGACTCCAATGACGTCGACGGAGGCGAGGGTTCCAACATGAGGTAACCATGCAGTCAATTTGAACATCATCCTGTATTGATGATGGGGGGTTACCGTTAACGAACAAATCATTTTGAACTAATCAGAAAGCCTACCAAGCCTCACGGTCATATTCTCAGTGAGCAAATTTTTTGAGGTGTGATATAAGAGTCCTGCCAGTGTGATCTGCTTTCGTCACATCAGAGCTTGAATAATAAGACACACTGGCGCGTGTGCGCGTGTATGTGCTTCGTGGGTGTCCGCGGGTTCAAGCTTTCCAGGATGATAACAATATCCCATTGAAGACAGTTTGACGGCCGCAACGTGTAGTACCAGTCCAAGCTGGAATCGGACGGTCGTGAGATCATCAGGGCCTCCAAGTGTTCTGCATAATTTCAGCACATTGCAGTTGCAGATCGTAGTGGATGGAAATTTGGGGTCCAAGGGGACTTTGAATATGTATCTCCGACTAGAAAAGGTCATGAACCAAACTTCCTGCTGTTACTTAGAGAGCTAATAATACGTGGTTGAACGTTGAATACGCAATCCAGTGGAGCCAGCGTGATGACGAGTCCCCGGGATGTGTACTACGGTACTAGCGATTCCGAAGATTACGGTCTACACGTGCTCCACGTGAGATGACTGAAGTATTGACCTTCGATCATCATCATCATATAAAGTTCCGAACACGAGTTGACCAGGCTGATACCACAAATTCCAGGTCCCCCCCATCCAGTTGATGAAAAATATAATGTCGGCGGCACCTCAGGTTATCACTGAATCCCGTTCTCAGAGAAGGTGCGTCCTAGGAAACGTACACAGTATACCCAACCTTTAGTACTTACTATTACCTCCCTTCAGGCCCATAATAGACATTATCAGGCACTTGAACGTTAGACAAACAAGGTCCCAACGACAGCAACCTTTGCTACCTGTTGGTCAGCCAAAGAAGCCGGAGACATTAGCTAGCACTACGGTACGACAACAAGCAGTGGGCAATGACGCAATCTTATCGCCCTTTTGTAAAGGTACTTTCCCATTCACGCACATCCATCGTCGATCGCAGAGCGAACGAGCAGTATACCTCGTCCTGGGTCGATCTAGGCAACGAATTCTCAACGGAAAGTTACGACGCAAATATCCCCCCACTCGTCAACCTTGACAAGCGCTTACCAGCAGCCTCTACCTCCCGAAATGCGGTTGGCGGTGTTGACCACACAGATATAGAAGATGCGCCACAGGACCGCGAGAGAGAACACATCGCTCCGCCGCAGCCTCCGCGTAGGGTACGCGACAAGATAGAGCGTGCAAAGACTCATACAATCCGTTCCATCAGCGCTGCAATCCCTCATTTCAAGCGGAGATATCCCAGGGCAGACGAGCCGAACGCGACGGCGAGCACAGCGCAGCTAGCCTTTACCAGTCCCGTTGAAACCAATCACGCAGAGACCACGCCACGGGAGGAGAATGAGATTCCCGCAATTGCGCTACTCTATGTTAAAGACAAGCAGTGCAAAGCAGCGGACGTCAAGAATGTTGAGCAGACCGCTAGAGAATTGGAAGAAATCGAGAAACTCCGGCGAGACCTCTCCGAGTCCCGCGCTCGAATAGCTGAGCTCCAGAAACGCTACGAAGCACAAGCAAAGGACCTGGAAGGCTCAAACAACTTCCTCAGCACCGCGGACAAATCCTCAGACTCGGATATCATCCGAGCTCTCCAGAGATTGAATGCAGAGGTGCAACAGAATACCACATGTTTGGCTGACAGCCTGGCGGAAGACTTCGAGTTTGAGGACTTGACGACGAACCCGACAAAGGAGCAGGTCTTAGCTGCGCAGAGGCTCTCAGACCGCATGGGCCGGATCTTGGTGAAGTCTTTGAGAACGAATACACCAGAAGACATCCCCATGTTACTCCAAATCGCGTTGCAAGCCTACCTCGCTTCTGTACTTTGCCAGGCTGCGTCCTCTTGGGTTTTTGAAGCAGGATACAACAAATTTATTCGTGGAATGTATCAGAGGTTGCGCAGAGCGGGTGAGGCACTGAGTCCTCCAATGGGTCCCTTTTCCCAGCTGACGAGAAGGTCAATAGAATCGCAAGCTATCTCTGGACGTTGGCGTGCCCTCGCACGCGTGCACAACACTCCTAGTTGGATTACCCACCCTGAATCGCTCATCACAGGGATCCTCACGGAGATTTCTGATATCGTGTTGGCTGCAGGCTGCACCGCGCCTCTGACCGACATCATAACCGCGGTTACCTCCAGGTTCGATGAGAAGATACGTTTGCTTGTCGAACTTGCCGGGCGCCTCAGCCAGATGTTTGATGAAGTCATATCGAGCGATTTTGAGGTTTTTATCGGTCTGCCTGGCGAGAAGTTCAAAGAAAAGATGATGGAGGACGCGGATGATGGTCAAGCAGGGACGAAAGAGTCGTCGCTATTGTGTACGACTCACATTGGGCTGACAAAGCGCGTACCGGTGGGAACGTTGTGGGAGAAGGGGAAGAAACAAAAGATCGTAGTCCTCAAGGCCAAGGTCTTGCTCGAGTCCTTTTTAAACGCGGAACTCGAGGATTAGTGCAATCGTTATAGATTCGGGCATACATCTTGTGTATTATGTGTATCGTACAAACTCGAGGTAATTCAAAATTGACAGAGTCTGTAAAGTTCGCGTAGCACATAGGTTACCTGGCAGGGCCCAACAACTTGGACAACGAGAAATCTACGTAGGTCTTCTCTCGGAGAAACGTAAGGGTAGTATTCTTATCGACAAGCGTAGCTGCAATAGATAGTGAGTCATGGGCGTTGATGACCAATCAAAGCGACGTGCCAGTGACCTTCACCCAACCACCATTTCCCTTTTACTCATTCTTGGCAATCTCGGATTGACGTTTGAATGCAAAATGTTGTCCGACATAGACTGCTCGCCCCTCTCCCTCGGCAACCTGCTGCTCCGACCAGTAAGCCCAGTTTCAGGGTACTCCTTGTTCTCCTCCCTTGATGCCTGATAGACTTGCGAGTGTAAAGCATCTTCCGGCACCTGCTCACCCTTTTTCCTCGGCATTCTCCCCTGTGTAGT
>JBBPOE010000891.1:0-11495 GCA_038091295.1 Tylopilus felleus | reverse complement strand
CTTGGGGTTTATATACTGTCTAGGGGTTTACACTTGTGTACACTAGATCTACAGATATCCTATGCTATAGTACATGAGGGAACCATGAGGAGCATAGCCTAGATAAGTGGATCATACCCTATAGGACAAAGGCGAGTCATGAAGAGTCAGCAGGAATACATGAGGTGAGCATGAGGCAAGATAGGGGTCATAGAGCGGAGATGAAATACATGAGGCGCCTAGATGCGTGGCTGTGTGATATGCATGGAGAAGGATCTAGCATGAGGTAAACATGAGGCGGACAGCCATGAGGCGGACAGCCATGAGGCTGTGCGAGGATCTAGACCAGGGGCGATACTTAGGATAAGAAGTGTAGTGATCAGTAGTGATCAGTATCGTAGTGAGGTTGGGAGTTCAATCCCCGGGTATGGCAAATATTATAGGGGCAAAATGGAGTGAGCGTAACAGTCATAGAGGAAGACATTTTCGGCATGAGCGGAGGAGCTTTAAGATGACGATGAGAGTTGTTCCTTGTTCAGTTATGAAGCTCGGGGCTCATAACCTGTAGGAAGTATAGTACTCAGTAGGTTGTATGGCAACCAACTATACTGTATTCACCTGTAGGAAGTATAGTACTACAAATACTTGTGAGTATGAGTGAAAACGAATGTGAGTGGAGTGTCTCACCTCAGTAGGTTGTATGGCAACCAACTGAGGTGTGACGAGACTAGCTGGACGGTCTAACATGACATTGATTAAGTAAGTAAATAGGTTAAACTATGTATGTAATTCAATATTGCGTCTGCAATGTATGGTAACAATGTTCTCAGATTGCGCAGGCAGAAATGGTTGACTTGGGTCACCAGGAAGACAAGGGACAGACTGAGTTGATTGGAATTGTGAGTTTATTCCACCAGGATTTGTCTCGTCAGTATTGTTTGCAACAATAACCGTAAATCCTCGCCAATAAATGTGGTGGAACATACCTGGTGCATGATCATGACTACGATGTGTAGCTGCAGCGCTATCATGGAGTCGAGGATACGCCTGGCCTGAAGCTCGGTTATTGGGGAGATCAGCAGTGGATTGGTCTTCTTCAGGTTGTGCAGCTGTATCATTTGTACCATTGTTGTTGTCTATGGATAATAGCAGTCAGTTTGGTTCGTTCGATACAACATAATCTACCACAGTATGACAATGTGCCTCCAAAATAATCTGCAGAAAGGGAATCAGACGTGTTCGCTTTAAATCACGTTAACGTACCCAGCAACAGTGATGATCTCAGTTCTGCTTTATTATCTTGGGAAGACATTTAAACATGTACTAAAGTGAGTGATTAACAATCCAGGGACATACCTTCTCTTGCATGAAAAAATAGCTTCCTCTGTGATCCTATCATCCTCGCTCGGGGAGACCTCATCAATCTCAAGAGGTAGGAATAGGTTAGCAAAGTATGTCGAGGTGTCGTTGACTGAGATGCTCACCTGCTCTGTATCATGGAGGTTGGGTGCAGCGGAGAAACTGTGACCAGGTCAATCATTGTTAAACGGTAGGCCATAGAAGGAAGCTGTACGTTGCAATGGTGTGAGGTTTTCGAAAGCAGTGTGATCTGGCTGAGAATGTTCAAACTAGAAAATGGAGAGTTATCTACAATAAGAAGCGGAAGAAGCCAGGGATACATATGTGGGAAGATGGCTCGTGGGCACATTGAGTAGCCATGTCATCTAGTGTGTGGATGTGTGATTGAGCCGTGTAACGAGAGTTCCCACCAGTCAAAGTGACAGAAGCAGATGATGGTGGGCGAGAAGTAGTTCTTGCAGATCAAGAGGGCAGATTGCGCTGTCCACCCAGTTGTCCTCCTGTGGAAGAACATACAAAGGGGGCACGAGACATCGCTGCCATTGAGTTCATTCCCAAGGACCCACTCGAGAATAAGAAAGTGCCTGTTGATGATAGTCGTCCAGAACTGTTTGACGAAGACTGCGAAGATACTCCAGAGAAGTGGGTACGTGTGGGGGCCTGCGTACTGCCCTCTGTCTGAGATGCAGTGACCGGAAGTCTGAAGCCAAACTGTTGGCCAGATTCTGCTTGTAAAATTTCCAGCCATAAGGATCATCGAGCGGGAGTAGGTTGTCCATGGGTCTGGGATGCGACTGCCCCGTCAGAGCCAGCTCGTCCTGTATGAAGGCCACCAGAGTTTTGGGAGGACAGCGCCATGGGCTTGACACCTTCTCTTTGCATAGCAATATCAATTTTTGAAGCCTGTCTTGATGTATCAGTCTGGATTCATTCAATTTCCTTCATTTGAACCAATCGGCCCCAAATACCTTTCCTAGCGCGCTGGGAGCATCGTGTTCCTGTCTCTCCAGAGACAACTTTAGTTCCGACGACCACGATTCAGCAGACAATGTTGAAGGTACTAGGAGCACACCTACCTTGTGGTGCCTTCTCTGGAGCTGCCTGAGATCTCTTCATCCTGTTCTCTTCATCCTCATCCTCATCGTTCTCACTTTCATAGATAATCTGACACTTGACCATCATAGGGAGGTGGAAAAGGCAAGGGCAGGTATGGTGAAAATTTAACCATTTTATTTGGTCAACAACCGATGAGCCCATGGTGATATACATGTATAACCCTTCGTAATCATTACATAACTTGAGTGACATGTGGTTTGGGGCGAAAGGTAAACTTGAAGCTTGAAGGTTGCCGCAAGGCATTACTGATCTGATCCAGCATAAACTAGACACCAGATATATCCAGCTTGTTGCAGGGCTCGACACATCGACATCCAATGCGATGTGAAATGACCAAACTCACTCAAGAGCTGGCGCTCGGCTGAAGCAAGGGAGAGACCTTCGTTAGTGGCACTCAATGGCAGACTAAGAAGTAGAGGGCGAGACCTTGTATGGCAAGAGTGAAGATGGGAAATCTCCAAGTGAACAAGACTGGGGAAAACCAGTTGAGTGCACTTGGGGTTTATATACTGTCTAGGGGTTTACACTTGTGTACACTAGATCCACAGATATCAATGCTCTACTATTTTGGTGAGATGACATACAGTCTTTAACTTCACAATCATCTCCCTCGTCTTCAAATATATCCTGTGTTGTGCTGCGTGGATGGCAGTTTTTCAGAGACATCATATCAGACACACATTTGCTGAAGGTATGTCAGATGTAACACTCATTTGTTGAGGTTCCCCCATGGATGCTGCTTTGATCGCAATGCTGACTTGAGGCTACCACTGAAACAACCAAACTCACTCAAGAGCTGGCACTTGGCTAGAGCAAGGGAGAGACCTCTGTCAGCAGCACTCAATGGCAGACTGAAGAGCAAAGGGTGAGACCTTGTGTGGCAAGAGTGAAGATGGGAAATCTCCAAGTGAACAAGACAGGGGGAAACCAGTCAAGTGCACTTGGACTTTATATACTGTCTAGGGGTTTACACTTGTGTACACTGGATCTACAGGTATCCTGTGCTATAGTACATGAGGAAACCATGAGGAGCATAGCCTAGATAAATGGATCATACCCTATAGGACGAAGACAAGTCATGAGGGATACTTGGGACGAGCATGAGGCAAGATAGGGGTCATAGAGCGGAGATGAAATACATGAGGCGCCTAGATGCATGGCTGTGCGATATGCATGGTGATGGATCTGACATGAGGTAAACATGAGGTGCACTGCCATAAGGCTGTGCAAGGGTCTAGGCCTGGTTGTGACTCAGGCGTGACTCAGGCGTGACTCAGGTGTGTAGTGATCAGTAGTGATCAGTATCATAGTGAGTTTGGGAGTTCGATCCCCGGGTATGGCAAATATTATAGGGGTGAAATGGAGCGAGTGTAACACTACCCCCGCTCTATGAGTCAGACTCCGTATGACCAATATTGTTAGGCGGCCAGTCAAACTGGAATGAAGGGATGGGTTCGTTGTCCGGGAACGGGTTTTCCAGTTCGGATTCATTTTCTGAAAGGATTTCTGTGATTTGAGGAGCTGTTTCCTCGGGTTCTGATGTGATGGAGATTGCTGGCACATAGAGAGTGAGCCATCCTGGGGCTTCATCTCTGAAGTGGTCAAGGTTGGCCAGTGCGGTTAATATGAAGTCCGGAACTGCCATTCCGGTTTCCAACCAGGTTGGATTTTGTTGTTGTTCATCTCATTCTTCCGCATTCCATTCATCAGCATCAGAATTTTCCATTTCCGCGCCCCATCCTGGTGTGTCACTCCAAGTTTGGATATGATTTACCTGTGGTTCGTCACTATCTGTCTGATCTTCCTCATTCCACTTCTCTTCCCACGATGTCCAGTGTCTGGTGGGCTCTATTTCAAAGGTGAGAAGGGGAGATCCGATCTTTTCCCAGAGAGTCCATTTTAGGTCAACTCCGGTTTTCATGTGACAGATAGTGATTGACCAAACGGCAAGTAGGAGTGACGTCATAAATAAAAAAAGGAGCATGTTTGTCCAAAGCGAGAGGATGATAGGCATAGCAGGGGAGCATATGATTCCGTAGGAAATGAGGCCATATAAGACGAGCATAGAGTAGTGGGCTAAGTCAGAGATCATTGCGAGTTGTAAGCGTATTGTGGGAGCAAGGCTCAACCAGATATTCAGCGGGTTGATCACGGGTAAGATAATCTTTCTGGGACCGGATGAGTAAATGCGTTTTTGCCCTGGCGCACCCCAGGGTTCAATCGACATCAAGCCGATCAAAGGGAAGTCAGGTTTGATTAATCTCTGGTATTGGTTTACCACAATAGGCGAACAAGGAGTAGAAGTCGGCCTGCGACATATTTAGCGATCGGGAAGCGTTAGGCGTAGCGCGATGGAAATCTTTGATTGCTTCTGATGCGTTAGCGAGATTGCCTTTTGGTTCCCAAGTGCGATCTTTGTCAGAGTAGCCCTTCCAGTGGACTAGATACTCTAGGCAGCGTCCTTTCCATCGTGAATCTATGATGGATTCTATTTCAAATTCTATTTCTCTGTCTTCCGTGACTTGCACGGGGCCGGGTTTGAATGTAGGTTGGCCTTCAAGGCGTTCTTTGTATGGTTTAACCCGTGAGATGTTTACGACCGGGTGGATCTTCATTGATCTCGGGAGTCGCAGTTCAAGTGCATTGTCGCCGATGCACTTGGTGATGTTGTAGGGGCCAAGCCATCGTTCCATGAGCTTCTTTGATGCTCTGGTGAGTTTAAGGTTCTCTGTCGAGAGCCAAACTCTATCACCGATCTCGTAATCCGGTGCCTGAGATCTGTGTCTATCTGCTTGACGCTTCATACACGTCCTTGCCTTTTCTATGTTCTCCTTTGTCTTTTCCAAAGTTTTTTCCATCTGTTTTGTTAGTTCCTCAGGTGCTGGTACCTTTGTAGTCCTTTGCTCAAAGCCCATTCTTGGCTGATACAATCTTGTTACTTCAAACGGTGATTTCTCTGTACTAAGTTGTTTCTTGGCATTATAGGAGAATTGTGCGAGGGGCAACCAACTAACCCATTTGTTCTGTTTTTCCGAAGTGAATATACGGAGGTACTGTTGTAGGTCTCGGTTGATCCTTTCCGTTTGTCCGTCTGTTTGTGGGTGATATGCGGTGGATAACCGGGGTTGGATACCTAATCTTTTGCAAATGTCCTTCATTACTTGCGATGCGAATTGCGGACCTCTATCCGATACAATTCCGGTAGGAAGGCCATGATGCTTCCATACATGGCGTAAGTATAGCTTTGCGGTGTCGAGAGCGGATGTGGACTTTGTACAAGGGATGAATTCCACTTCCTTTGAGAATCGGTCAACCACCACTAGGATGCTGTCAAACCCTTTGGATTCCAGGAGATCCATGATGAAGTCAGCAGATATTTCTTTCCAAGGACCTGGTGGGGTGTCAAGTGGTTTCAACTTCCCAGGTGGAGCTTGGTTGGATCCCTTGAAGCGTGCGCAGCGGTCACATCTGGATACGTAGTCCTTGAGCAGTGCTGGCATTCCGGGCCAGGTGTAGCTGCGTTGCATCAGCTCGAGGGTTTTCTCCGTTCCGGGGTGTCTGGGAATAGGAGTGTCATGATGTAGACGTACTATTTCTATCCGGAGATCTCAGTCTTCGGGTATGTATATTTTTTCCGATCTGGTGAAGAGAATTCCATCCCGGTCTTCACAGATTCCGTGTTTCTTACATAATGTGATAACATCCAATTCTCGGATTCGGACCGTTGCATCTTGAATCCGTTGTCTGATGTCATCGGCATCAGTAGCGATATGGAGAGTGGTAGAAGCGATCTGTTCTGGGGGAATGATGAGAACCATTTTGTTATTGTCCTGAATTCCTACAGCATGATCTTCTCGACGAGATAGGGCATCGGATTTGCCCATTTGGGCTCCGGCCTTGTGTACCCATTTGAAATTGAATCGGGACAGATACTGTGCCCATCGAGCTTGTCAACGATTTAGATCTTGTCGCTTCATGAACCACTGGAGGTTGGCGTGATCATTCCATACTTCGAATTGGAGATTGGCACCTTCCAGATAGTGTCTCCATTCTTCCAAACTTCGGATGACGCTCAACATTTCTTTGTCAGCAATAGGATAGTTGCGTTCTTCGGGGGACATAGAGTGTGATGAGTAGGCGACGGGGTGCCATTTGTCATCCTTCAGAATGGACAAAACTGCGCCGGTTGCGAAGTCCGAAGCATCTGTTTCCAGATGGAATTGCTTGTCAATATCCGGGAATGCAAGGATAGGGGCGGTGGTGAATCTTTGTTTAAGCGTGTTAAACGCTGTCTGCTGTGAATCCTTCCATTCGAAGGGTTGGTCTCTCTTAGTCAAATCATTCAGAGGACGAGCTACTTGTGCATAGTCCTTGATGAATCTTCAGTAGAAGTTGGCTAGTCCTAAGAAACTGCGCACACCGCGAACAGTTTTCGGGGTGGGCCATTCTAGGATAGCTTGGACTTTGTCATCGTTCATCTTGATTCCTTCGGCAGAGACAGTCATGCCTAGGAATTCGACTTCCTTGACTCGGAAGGAGCATTTCTCAGGCTTGACAAAGAGATTTGAAGATGAGCAGGTCATCGATGTAGACCACAACGACGTCTTCCATATCGGCAAAGATCTCATTCATCATTGCTTGGAAGGTGGCGGGTGAGTTGCATAGTCCAAAGTACATTACTAGAGGTTCGAAGGAACCTCGGTGACAGGTGAAAGTGGCTTTCCATTCATCGCCCTCTTTGATCCTGACATTGTTATATCCCCATCGTAGATCCATCTTGGTGAACAACTTAGCTCCTTGTAGTTTCTCGGACAGCTGCCAGATTAGGGGAAGCGGATAGTTGTTCTTGACTGTGTGTTCATTAAGATAGCGATAATCTTGTACCATTCGCTTCTTTCCATCCTTTTTAGGAATGAAGAACACAGGGGAGGTCTGAGGAGATTTCGACGGTCGGACATATCCTTTTCGGGTTTGATCGTCGATGAAATCGGATACTTCCTTCTGTTCCTGTGGTGACAGAGGAATTAATTTTCCTTTCTTAGGTACGAAGGTATCTTTCATGTCAATAGCATGGTCCCATGGTTTGCGGACGGGCATGCGTTCTGATTCCTTCTTTGAGATACTTGTGATACGCCTTCGGAACTAAGTCCTCGGGCTTTGGGTCGGGTTTTGGGTTTTCCGATCGCTCTTGTTCTTTCTTGATTGCGTGAATGGTCCTGAGACCGTTTTGCTCGATCGTGTCAATGGAGTGCTCAAAGGGAGACTTGCCCTGCAAAGTCTTGCACGTCCATAGACAACGAGTCATTTTGACTTGACCGGTTTCCCAGTCGATGTCCGGATTATGGTGTTTCAACCATGTATATCCGAGGATCATTTGGTGCCTGCCTAGATCGGTTATCTCGGCTATTACCTTTTCTCGGTGGCCCTGGAAATCAATGACTATTTCAGCACAATGGGTGATGTCACCAGCCGAGTTACGTGTTCCATCCACGTTGTATACCGGTATGGGTTTTGGTAACGGAAGTAATGGTATCTTCCTGATCCGAGCCCATTTCCGATCAATGAATACGGTGTTAGCTCCACTATCAAGGAGCGCTTCTATTCTGCTGAAGCAACAGTTTTGCCTAACAGGTGCTATGTTGAGTTTCAATACTATGTCTCTACGCGCACTGCAGTTCAGTATGCATCTCGGTGGTTCTGGGGTTTCAATAGGGGTGAAAACGGAATGAAGCGCTGGTTTCGAGTCCCAGCCAAGCTCTGAACCAGTCGAAGACCCCATTTGACTATAATTTAGAGATGATGTCATATGTACAGATTGGTAGTCACTTTGATCACCCAGATCGATCAAAGCGCTTTGGCTTTTCCCTTGTCCTCGACATCGTGCATGTCGTAGAAAAAGGCTTTAGCTTCATCGAAGCTCATTCCCTGAATGGCGCGGGATCCCTGATCCCAAGATGAGGCGGGTTCTTCGGTGGTTACTCGGATTTTTGATCCTTTGGAGCATCTCGGCTTGTGACCTCCTCTAGACCAGTTGCACTCGGAACATCTGGTTGAGGGAGTCTTGCATTCTTTGGCCATATGACCCCGCTTTCCGCAATTGAAACAAGAAAGTGGTTTCTTGTTGCGATTAGGGGTCTTGGCTCTAGCTTTGCCTTTAGTGAAAGCGTCGATCTCCGCTTCGCTTTCTTCATCTTCAGCAGCGTCAAGCGTGCTGATATCCATGGCATCCGGGTCTCGGGTTCTATAGGACGATCCGGCGATTACGAGGAATTGGGTTAACTGTCTCTTTTGTCCGATCTTCCAGACTTTGTCCAGGTAGACGGCTGGATCCGTAGGACGGGTGTCTTCTTCGATGATTTTCCGAATGATGGACGGATCAATGTTCTGCTCGATGATATCTACCAATTGTCCTTGATCGAGCTGAGCGGCTTGCCTATAGGTCTGGAACTTGATGATCCATTCATCGATCGGCATCCTTCCTTGTTTGAGTTCTCGGATTTTCTTCCGTGCCCAATCCTTTTGATTGGCTGGCCGGAAAAGTTCTTCCAACTCTTGGCAGAGTTGGGTCCATGTGTAGGTGCCTCCTGCATTCAGGATCTCGAGGCGGGTTCTTGCGAAACTACCAGCTTTGGGTCCGACTAGTCGTGACAATATTGCGCAGACCGGTTTGTCAGTATTGGAGGGCATAGCAAGGTGATTCTCGGATCGCCAGGCTTTGACCTTAACCCACCATTCTTCGAACCTAGCCATGGATCCATCGAATGGTCCTGGGTCTGCGAGTAGTTTAGAGATTTTGGCAGTTTGGGCTGTAGCGGTAGCAGAAGCGGTTGCCTGCGCTTGTACTGTGTGAAGCTGGTTAGCCATGTTGTCAAGAGTAGTTAGCATATTAGCGAAAGCAGCATTCAATGCTGCTGATCCTTGTACCCAATCTTGACCGGCAAGGGTAAGGGCATTAGCAATATCTTGTTGGAGCTGAATGCGAGACATGATTCCTTACTTGATGGATTTCTTGAGTTTACGAGCTTTCTTCAATAGCTTTCCATATGCAGACCTAGGAGAATAGGGGTTGCTAGATGACTTGCGCTTGGCAATGGAGTTTATGGGTATCCAGATCTATTCAACGTTGGCTAGATTGGTGTTGTCGGTGTGATATCCAGATTCGTCACCTGATGCATTCTCTGAAGCGGGATCAGTTTCCTGCTCAGCGACTAAGAAGTCTGCTGGATTGTAACGATAACGGAAACCCGGGTTAGGGGTTCTAGGTCGATCCGGTAGAGCATCTCTGCGGATTCGGATTTCTTCCGGGACTGGAAGGACGGGGAGAGGGATTCTTCCGAAAACTATTCTCGGGTTAGCACGGTTAGTAGGGTTAGCAGCTGGCGGTTCAGGTGCTACGTATGCTGGTGGTGGAGGGATGTTTTCTTGGTTTTCTTGGTTTTCTTGGTTTTCTTGGTTTTCTCGGTTTTCGAGTTCTCTCTCAATCTCAGATTGGACGTCTTCGGCAACAGCACAGTTCCTTCTATATTCCTCCACTAGTTCCCTTCTTACAAACTTTGTAGTTACCTTGCTATTGACGGTAATGTGCAGGGAGCCTAAGGTATTCTGATCTACGTAGAGGAGGGCGATTGTACCCGTAACAATTAGGTACGCCTCTATGCCAACGAGGGACAGGAGGAGGGGTAGGAGGACGAGGAGGGGGAGAGGCAGAGGATGAAGATGATAGTTCCGATGAGATCCTTCTCCTCTTCAGAAGGCGTTCTGATGGTGAAGTCGAACGACGGCATCTGTCTCCTTGCTGTTGATGACCCAATTCAATTCCCTCTCGAATAAGGTCCTAGACCGGGTTTGGGATGAATGCTCTATATGGATCGTAAGCGATCCTGACGAAACTTGAAGTGAGGGGAGTGGAGAATCCAGACCTGAATATTTCCTGTTCTAGTAGGCGGCGGCGGACATATGTCCAGTCAATGGGTTCCTCGAGCAGCGAGGGCGAGCAGAGTTGTTCAGGGTAGAAGTACCTGAAGTCTTGATGGACCTGTTCGAGATCCGGTATGTGGTATCCGGGATCTTCAAGATTTACCAGCAGGAATCGAGGAGAGATGGGAAGTGGTTCTTGCCAAATCTGAGGCGGGAGTACAGGTTCTAGTGGTGGTGGAGCATATCTGATGTCTCCTTGTTCGAATTCCCAGCCTTGGAAGAATTCAATGCGTCGCTGATCGACTGGAGTGTCGAAGCGAGGATATGGTGGTAGGCGTGGCGACTCGGACCTATAGGAGGCTAGTTCCTCCTGGACTTTGAACTGTGCGAAGAAGGCGTCGGCGTCGTCAGAAAAGTCTGGCCAGAGGTAATCCTCAACGTGAGGGAATGGTGGTACCTGTGGGTATACGAGATCTATAGAGCCCTGGACTAGAGTGGGCAATAAGAGGACAGATTCCTCTTCTTTCTTGATTACAAGGGGGAGGTAAAACGGTTCCTCCTCTGCCTTGATTTCGGGCTCTGGTGAGGCGTAAAGCGGGCTTCCTAGGATACTATCAATGGGTGCCTGATAGGCGTAGTCAGATACCTTGACTAAGGGTAGGTGATCCTGTTTCCGTACCGCAAACTCAAAAGCGGTGGGGAAGGCTGATCCCGATTTGTATGACACTACCCAACAAAGTTAGTGCGACCGTTCAATCAATGAGGACAGCGAGACAGTTTCTCACTGGCGAAGATAGAAGTGTGGGGCGATAGAAGATAGGGCGGATGCGAGAGGTGTTGATTGCTAGACCTTCTGCGGTATCAGTAATGAAAGTCTTGTTCAAGTGAAACAACCAAACTCACTCAAGAGCTGGCTGTTAAGCTAGAGCAAGGGAGAACCTCTGTCAGTGGCACTCAATGGCAGACTGAAGAGTAAGAGGTGAGACCTTGTGTGGCAAGAGTGAAGATGGGATATCTCCAAGTGAACAAGACTGGGGGAAACCAGTCGAGTGCACTTGGACTTTATATACTGTCTAGGGGTTTACACTTGTGTACACTGGATCTACAGGTATCCTGTGCTATAG
>JBBPOE010000890.1:0-11509 GCA_038091295.1 Tylopilus felleus | reverse complement strand
ATGGGCTCCCCTCGGATCGGAAGAAAGTGGGTCGTAGCTTGGCCCTACGCGTCCATGGAGACAGTGTGGCGCGCGTTCGACGTCTGACCCAACGACCCCAGGCACGGTATGTACTTTTCTTTTTGTGATCGACTTTTTGGAGAGAGGTCGTGGGTGTGTCTGATCTCGCCCGTGAGAAGTTGCGACGACGGATGGGACACTTTGGACGGGTCAAGTGTCGTGTGCACAGGGTCGCTATGACTTGCCTGCTTTGTGCTCCACCTTGAGGAACGCCCTCAGGGAGAACGGTGCTACCTAGGTTAGTGGCGGCCCCATGAGGGCAAGTAGACGCAACTCGGTCACACGATCGACCGCATCACTGCGAAAAAGTACCGTCGGAAGAAGATGCATATCCGCACAAGTGCCCACCACATATGCACGTCCCTGCGTATGTACATTGATTAACTAACCAACCTGACGAGAACTACTACGATACATATCAACGGGCTTCGCAACTGAACTGACATCGCGGACGAGCGTGTGTACGATACATATGGTCGGAGACACATGCCAGCGCATACCTGACCTGGTAATCCCACCAAGCATATACTTTTTAAAGGATGCTCAAACCCCAAAGGGGGAGACGTAGCGAGACGCGCGACTCGAAACGCCGTCGTATGATCCCAGGGATGATGTGAGATACACATGGACACCCGTCGTACGAACATGAGCGTTATACCCAAAAGCGAAACCAAGCCCATACATGGTGGCGCCCAGATCAACCACGTTACCAAAATCTGGTGTCTTCCGTCGGTAGCTCCCGCAGCATTCGGAACATGACGATATTGGACGTCAGACTCGAGAACTGCAAACCACGCGGGTCGTAAGCTCCATGGACCGGACCACGCTGCGCTGCAACGGAGAAGAAACAGTGACTTACGCCGTTGCCGATAAACACCTGTGCCCGCTGACCGACCAGCATGTCCATTGCCTGCGCAACGGGTTTGGCCTCCCAATCCAGCTCTAGATCGCGACTGCTCGTCACTGAATCCCACTTTTTGATCCCCATGAGTGCCTCCTTTAGATCGTTCAACCACGCCGTCTCGCCGTTCGTCATGATATAGACCCTCTCGAGCGCCCTCGTTCTGCCATACGCCTTCTTCTGGTCATCAAGCACCTGACGGACCTTACCCACGATCTGTTCGATCGTCGGGAAACATCGCTCGAGATAGTATGCCTTGGTGGCTTCCGTCGCCTCACCACCATTCCCACCATCGTAAGGAGGATGGAACTTATCGGGCAACGTAGCAAACTTGTTGAAGCCGTTCCAGTCCGAGGACCAGCGTGCAAGATGTGCGCAGTGATCGGAAAAGTCACCTCTTCGGATATGTAACACGAGGAGGCCTGGGATCGGATCTACCTTTGTCGCTGGAAAGATCGGCTCAACGTCGTGCAGCTCCTTGGAGGTCGGCGGTGACGATGACGGTCGTAAATAGGACGGCAGGAATCGGAAAGACTTGGCGGTCGCTCCAAAGAGGTGTGCATTATGAGCGAACGCTTCCAAAATCAGCGGCGACCACGAGAAATTGCGAAGGATGGGTGATCTGGACAGGCGAGGCCACATGGACAAAATCCGCGTCGAACCAAACAACCTAGAGGTATTCCCGTCCTCGGTCAGATCATGACGCCATCATCCACGTGTGAACACGCACCATATTTCAAACAGTTGAGATGAACCCAGCTCGACTTCGACGCAGGGGTCATTGATAGAGTTGAGCTTGTCGACCCACATGTCGAATATCCGCGATGCAGGCACGCTTTTGTCATATCTGACAGGCTCGCTCACGACCACGTCGCTGTTCACTATGGTCGGGTTCGGGCACACTGCTTTGAAGTATTCCTTGTGAACGGCACGAGGTGTGGGATCGCCAGGATCGAACGCAGAGCCAATTACAGGACCTGAGATGTCCGTCAGTCAAGCGCGCGATGCGTACGAGAGCACTACAAAGACGCACCGCTCATGATCACCGACAGGGGTATCCGGGCAGGGATCAATCTGCCATTGTACTCCGCATACTCCGGACCGTCGCGCGTCCACGTATAATTATCAAAGACAAATCTAAAAGAGCAAGAAAAAATCGTTGACGCGTTTCCCATCGGGTATGTTCGGGAACGACTCACGCTCGATTTGTCTCGTGTGCGAGGAGCGCGTTGAGGAGGAGCTCCTGCATGGCGTTTCCCCATCCCGAGGCTACGGGGAGGATTCATCCCATGGACCACACGTCATCAACGGCACACGCTCACTAGTGACATGATTCGGTACCCAAAAAAACTTTGCGTCGCGACCCTCTGGGAAGGGCAACGAGAGGTTGTGTTGTGGTAGGTGTCGTTCGTAGTCATGGTAGGCTTCGTAAAGCGGAGGTAAAGAGTAGTCGACGGTGATGTCTCCGAACGCCGGCAAGTCCTCCCCGATATGACGGCTGTAAAACCAGACAAACGCCGAGGAGGACAGGAATAGGAAGACGAGTAGCCGGCAAGCCCGCTTAGGGAGACGTGAGGTCAACGTGTGTCTCGTGTCGGACACGTTGAGAGGTAGAATTTGGGCAGGATCGGTCGTACGGAGGAAATGGCGTTGACTGGTGGTGATTGGCATCGACGGTGGTGGTGGTGTGGACCAAAACTTGGACGGGAGCTGCGCGTTACGCAAAAAAAAACATGACAGGTTACGAAACAAGGCAAGCGTCACTCCTCGTCACACGGCGACCCTTGCAATCCCATGAGAATATTCATGCGAGATATCGTCGATATCACTTCGAGAAGAGTCCTTTGTGCGCTCGACGGTTGGCAACGAGGGTCCCTTCTCGACCTATCGACGACCCAGGAAACGAAACCAAGAAAAGAAGAGAATCATGACATGGAGAAGCAGTTCGAACGAGAATTCATATCCCCCTTTCAAAGTTTCACCCATCGCGGCAACATCGTACCCTCCCATCGGCCATTGACGACGTGACACCCCAACCATCCCACCCTCCGCAGTGCTTGGCTAAAACACATGCCTTTAATCGGCGAACAAGAACGATGGAGACAAGGTCTTGACGCGTTCACAGGGATTTCATAGATGGATTCAGACCGCGATATGAACGCATCGTGGGTAAAAATAAAAACGCTGACAGCAACTCGAAAGCTGTTTTCGAGCGCGTTTTGACCAAATCGCGTCGACTTCTGATCCGATCTTCTGACGAGAGAGAAAAAAACATGCCAACAACACCTCGGAGACCCCTCTTGTTCGATAGGTCTGGTCCTGTCACATTTAGGTCCGCCAGGTCGTTCTGCCTGGACCATTTGTTTACCCCAACGAGCCCCCTTTTCTTTATCATATCAGGGTCTAGTTATGACCAAGTTACTCAGGTCTGAACCTGGTTTACAAGCGAATACCATAATCTAGACCCAAAAAAAAATTCCATCCTCCCCCAATCACGCATGCGCACCACCGCGTTTCATGAAGGCACCTGAAATGCTGCTACACCTTGCGAGCCCGTCGTGTGAACACCACGGGACGATTTAGATAGTGGCGTCGCCTGAAACGAAGACAAAAGCCACCTTGGGCCCCAGTCGCGTCGGAATTCCTGTACGCTCGAAAAGAAGCGGGGAGGACACACAAGTCTAGTATCTACAACGCTGCATTATCATCTCCAACTCCGCTCTGACTATCAAATTCTTGGTGCCCGGTGATCGCCTGTAATCGATGACGCTCCTGCGGCCCTAGAATAGCTACGCGGTTGTGGTCTATACCCGAGTTCTTAGCGTTGATCACCGTCTAATGGGAATCCCGTGCCCCCCCCCCCAATATTATCCGCCGATTCTCAGGGCGAAATTAGAAACCCACTCGAGGGACGGACTCCCAGGCATACGTTCTCTAGATGTGGCTACCCCGTGAGTAGATGGCGACCCATGCCACTCCAACCACGGAACAAGTCTGTTCCATTTTTAACTACACACTTCTTTTTGCTGAGATCCGTTTCGGGAGAAAAAGCGCCCTGCATGTCCGCGCCACAGGTGTTCGTATAGTTGGAAGTTACGGTACCGCGCGCCCTAGATATGCACGACGGTCACCCTGAAATCGCTGAACATGTGCTAAAGAGTGCGAGCGTACCCCCCGGCCATAGACATAGAGAGCGGGCACCACGCATTGTGGCATGACGGGGTGCCTTGCGATGAGAAACGCCGACAGAGGGATGACCAACCACGCAATGCTGCCCCGTTCATGACGTGCACAAGACCCCTCCAAGTGTCGTGGGAGTTCGGTCCAGGTGTGGGTGCCCGACTGAACACGCGCACCTGTCCCCAAGGAGCGTACTCGCTCCCTCGCGCTGCCACACACACACACATCCACAGCACATGGAGCACAGTGTATGCGCACGCTCCCCTGACCCCGGGAGCACCGCGGTCCTCCGAGACCTCTCTCCTGTCCATCGTCTCGAGTTCGCGGAGACCACACTCACGCGCCGAAAGAAGCCCAAAGGAGACAAAGCGGACGGCGGCCCCCCACCGCCTCGAGGTAGGCATGCCGTTCGCTATTCTTGCATACCCCATGGTGCCATCATTAAACGATCATCTCCGCTGTTTACCTCTGAAGGCGAATGGGGTGATGGGGAGCAGCCTGGTGTATCTGCGATCTCGC
Organism: Tylopilus felleus; assembly: GCA_038091295.1. Lineage (NCBI taxonomy): Eukaryota > Fungi > Basidiomycota > Agaricomycetes > Boletales > Boletaceae > Tylopilus > Tylopilus felleus. The sequence goes on along the minus strand of JBBPOE010000890.1, from coordinate 6,849 downwards.
AGGCGCGTGTTCCAAGTGGGTGGTCGGATCTCCAGCCGCTTCAAGGTTTCGGCGACCTCGTTGGGGGTGTGGGAACGAACGTGACGGGGGGGGGGGGTGCAAGGTACGATGGATCGCGCGAGACAAGGATGGAAGTCACGTCGGGCAGATTCAGCGGGTGTACGTCTGACGCGAGAGAGGAAAATGACCTACACTCTCAGACCTCTCGTCCCACAGTGTCTCGTAATTCGGTTCCATGCTGCGGTGCGCCGTCCACGTTCATGTTCAAGGGCGTTATCCATCGATATAGACTAGCTCGCAGAACCCAACGGTCCATGTCGTGTGACGAAAACGATCCAGGCTAGCGTAAATGCGGCGCGAATGGATCATTTCCTCGGGAGAGACAAAAAGGAAACAGACCCTCCAACCCAGGCCTGCACCGCTTGTCAGCCGCCGCATCGCTACACACGACCACATCGAGCGCGCGACTGCGGCTGGCGCGTGTTATCCCGCCAGCACACGCACACGCTGTGAAAACCGAACAGCGCCCAGCCAGCCAGCCCATGGCGAACCCCGCGTTCGTCGGTGTCGTCGTGGGCGCAAGATGTCAGGACGCCCCGCTGGACTCGTCCGCGGTCTGAGCTCGGAGCAGAACAGTGTCAAAGAAGACCCCTCGAGGACGAGGAACGGGCTCTTTTTTTTTTTCTTCTTTTCCTGTCAGACGTACGACCCTAGCTCCGTATGTGGAGCTGAAGGAGTTTCATGATCTGAAAAAAAAAAAATAGAGACACATCATATCATCATTTCTCACAGAGCCACTGCCGTCCAGCTGGGACGACGCTCTCACACCACGGCGATCATGCCCAAGGGACGCGCGCGCCTCCATTATGTACATACATACTTGTTGTTCCGTCCGTTGGTACGTCTCCGTTGCTGGAGGCCCCATGGACTCGTCGGAGACAACGCGTCATGCCTGGGAGTTCACGATGACTTTACAGGCAGCCTCGGGCGGCATGGAGAAGAAGGCATGTCAACCGCCGTGTGCGAAGCGAACAAGTACACACGCCCAATCGACGAAAGACGAGAGCGAAATGAAACGGCGACGTAGCACCGATCAGTTGTTACTACCCAAAGTCGAGACGTTCTTTCCCCCAGTTACGGCAGTACGTGCCAACAACGCTCTCGGGCAGGATTCTTACCGGATGGGGTCTGGGGAAAAAAAAAACAAACAACATACGCAACGCTCGTCAGCATCGCAGAGGCGGTGGACCACACTGCCACGTCGGAACCGTCTTTGCTCCAAGGGACATGATCACCAGACGGGGTCAGGAGGACACAACTTGTCAGATCAACCCTAGACAAATGTCCGTGCTCGGCGTGGGAGGAGAACAAAGAAAGAGAAACCAAAGTAAGCGCCAAGTTCCGGGCATGTCTCACCTACACCCAAGGCTGACTTTCCCATGTCATTCGAATGGCAATGTGGTCTCTTCTTGCAGTGCCCATGGGCAGTGATCATCACTTCAACTACAATCCCTCCACGAAAACGAGACAAATAAAAATAGCAAATATCATTAATATGGTATAATTAATGTCAACTAGGATCAGATAATGTACAAGCGATACAGCCCTTGACATGCCGACGTGTGTGTGTGGTACACAGTATCGGAAACGTATGTGCGGGTAGACAAGTGCCAAATAGTTGTGTGTTATCGTACAACGATGCGAATGGTGTAATGGGATGATCGTCATGTGTGAAGCGACGTGCAGGGCGAGACAAGGGGTCACTCGAAATTGTATTCGACGGCGATACGGCATGCTTCAGGGATATCTGGGCTAAGACCGTGTTTTCGCAGACTCGAGAGGGACGGGAAGGGGGTGTCGCAAGCTGGACAGGGATACCCTGTCAGCCTGGATATGCTGTGGCCGTCGCGCGAACGCGAGCGTTTTGAGGTATGCGAGACCTGCACGATCGATGAGCGGGCTAGAGCGGAGGATCAGAGAAGGCGTATACGTACAGTGTCGTCATCTGCTTGATGTGGATTCGTCTTCCGTTTAAGGGATAGAGAACGTGCGTCTGGAAGCGCGTAGGGTGACGGTGATGTGGGTGACGCACCGGAGAGGGTGCAGGTCGCTTTGACGAACGCATCTCTCCAGGCGTGCACGCGCTTCATGCGGGTGTTATAGGTGTCATCGGTCCACATGATGGGTGCTCGGTTATGCGACGAGTCGTCTGGTGTGACGATGGACGAGCAATAGGAGGAGCGGTCCTCTTCCGAGTCAGAGGTGGACGGATACGAGGATGTGGAGGACGAGCAGGCGGAGGAGGATATGACGGATGATATGCGGCGGGGTGGGGGCGTCGCCTCTACGAGCTGGATGATCTGTATCGTGCGTGGTTGGCAGAGGTAGCGATGGTTCAGGTTCTGTTTGACTGGATCGCAGTCGAGCATGCGTACGAGGGAGGAGGAGGAAGCGGAGGAGGTATCGAACATGATAGCGGACGTCGATTGGGGAGAAAAAGGCAACGACTGTCTTTATACAGGGCGATATTTGCCACGCGAGCCAACTCGACTGCCATGAGAAAGGAGGAGGGAAGAACAGATCCTTGACCGATAAACAGCGATTCCTCTTTTGGAATCACATCAGATCTCAGATCTACCCACCCTTTTTAATCGGAGCATCTATTCTTCATACTCCGATACAAGTCACGTGAGTAATTCAATAATTCCTTTTTCGATCCTCGTTCCCACTCCTTGCACGCGGGTTTCCCAGCGTCCGATATGCATTTCGGATCCATGTAACGCTGTCATGATACAAAAAACACTTTTGACCCTGTGTGCCGTCAAGGTCGCATCGGAGCCAACCACGCCTCTGCCGCTTCAAACTGGTCAATCAGCTCGCGCAACACCGCACCCTCCGAGTGTAGTTGCCTCATGGCAGTCAACGCCTGCAAACGTGTCAGCCTCGCGTCGCACAGCTGCCCTAATGCCTTACAATGTCCCAGAATCGGAATCCTCGTTCCACTTCCGATTTCGGGTACTTCACCCCTGGGAACGTCTCTTCACAGATCTCGAGCGCCATCTGCTTGCATTCCTTGACACCTTCTGCGTTCGGGTCTCGTACCCTCGTTTGGTTGTTCAAGTGCGTCAGCGTGTCCAAGTACACCTTGGCCAGCACCCCAAATCCAGTATTCACCTCCGACTGAAAGGCAAGTGACATGGTGATATCAAGTAAATCGTCCCGCGCCCTGCGCGCATCATTTCGGAGAAGCATGTTCAACGTCGTCACCTCAAGCAACGTGCGTAGCGCCCGCGTCAGCGATCGCACAAACGAGTTAAACACAAGCAGTTCACGTGACAATGGAGCGGACCATGCTTGCGACTGCAGTATTAGGGTCAACTCCTTTGCGCGCTCCACATCATCCCTCACTCACCTTAAAGTTCAATGGTACAATGCTCAACACTCTCATCACAAGCAACATACACGATTTCTCATCGTCTGCAGTGGACACGCTCAGACACGTCAATGAGCCAACAACGCGAGAGCGTCCCCTCTTACCGGTACCGAAACTAGGCCCTCCACTGAATGCACGACCGGACCACAAGTGCCCATGCATCACGCCCGCTCTCACCAGTTCCAGGAATAAATACAGTGACTCTTGGAACTTGTCGTTTAGACGCGCTTGTTTGACTGCCGTGTACATCGCTCTTGCCAACGGTGAGTGCATGTGGGAATTCAACAGGAACCTGCAGTTCCAATCTCTCGGTTCCTGCCTCAACTGTCCATCCGGAGAGAACAGCCACTCACCCCCTCAATTCAAGGAAACGCCAAATAACGTTTGCGACAACTTCGTCTTTTTTGTCCAGCTGACCAGTCGGCAAATTCGCCTTTCCCTTGGTTCGGAGCGCAAGCTTTTCCGATGCAGTCGCACCCAAGCACAACGCGAAATCGATCGTTGATGACTAGATAATATCACCTGACAGTCAGCACTAAGCGCAACAGTGTCAAAAACTACCCACGTTCTGTCGTCTCAGCTCTTCCTCCACGATCGCGTAGCTAACGTTCCAGCCTGCGACACGTTCCGCCAGTTGCACCGTCTGTGGCGAATTGTGCTGTATTGGCTTTTGTCCATGTGGTGGAGGATTCTCAAACCAAAAGTTTCCCGCCACCTTTCGGTTGTTCCAAAAAGTGTGTGACACGCTGCTTATCAGCGCAAGTGCCGTCGCTCGTGGACCCGTCTGGCCATCGGTAATGACTTCCTTGACGAATCGCTTGTACTCGGTGGTTTCGCCGTTGTCAAGGGGTGGTGGCTCCATGATCTGACCACTCGTCAACCACACGAGCGCTTGAGGACCCAAGAGACCTCGCGACAGATAGAAATAGACTTCATCCGGCAGTCGGTGAGTAAAGATTTCGTGCAGGTCCGAGGGGATGTCCGCTGCGGTGGGATGGTGGGGATGGTGGTTCGGGTGACTGTGGGCAGGTGGTGTGGTGATGGCGAGAGGGAGCGGTACGACAGACCCTTCGGACGAGAGTACCAGAGAATACTTGATCATGGAACGCGTCCGAGCATATTGATCTGCATATTGCGTCGATTTGACGCCGTGGTGCTCTGCAAATGCGGCCACGGCGGCGTGTCCAGACTTGTAGTACTTGACCATGTCGACGGTGGCCTTGAGTGCTTGGTCATGCATGTTAGGCGGAAAGGTAGGGGAGTGGTCGAACCCGACCAAAATGCCAATGTCGAGGAATTGGTCTTCGTTGACTCCAAGGTCATTCAAGATGGAGCGCTTCGAGGTAAAGGTGAACGACGGGCTGCTAGATGTGAGATCAAGAGAGGTAATGAATTTGTCCACTCCGGGATAGAGCAACGTATCGGTTGGACCATAGATGGCATGGATATATGATTTGGGGTGTCGGAGGAGATAGATCAACTTGGAGACAGGTGAGCATGACAGACGGAAAGCTGTGCACGCGATGACACACCTGTGCCCAAGCCATGTATGGCGCAACCAGAAACTCGACGTTTCGATGCCTAAAGATGCGAAGAACCATGCGCCAGAGATCCCATTGAGCAAGGCCACTACGACCTTCGAACAACTTGATAGCGGCTTCCTCCTGGCCGGCTTCGTACTTGGCCCACGCCTCTCTCCTATCTCTACAAGCCTCGTTGTATTCGGCGTGATTTTGGTATTGTTTCCATCGCTTGGCAGGAAGGAGTCCCGGAAAGACGAAGACGGGTTTTATGTGAAGTTTTTCGAGGGTACGCAGATCGGCTTCGATACGCTGGGTTAGGGCGAGAGGAAGACCACCCGTAGCTGCGAGAAGGGGTTCGCGCGAGGGTGGGTTATCGGTGAGCTGTTGTAAATAATAAGACGCATCGATTCCAAGACGCGAGTCTGACAAAACGCTGAGAGAGAAGGTTTGCAAGTGCTTCCGCTCTGCGAGGTAGTCTAGTTGCCATCAGTCATCCTCCAAGACAACATGAAAAATAGTAGATGGAGCTCACTTTCGATATGTTTGATGGGCATGGTCGGTCTGTCAGCTCCACCGAAACGCCACGCTTTTTGTGCTTGGACAACGACAACGCCGAGCTCGAGGGAATCAACTGGTTGATTACATAATCGTAGGTATTCTTCCCACCTGAGTCTCACTGTCTCAGCCAAGTTGCTCCCAAGGGGCAAGTTGAATCCATCATCTACCACCTATCTCAACCCAGTATTCAGACATTTCAGAGGCTGTCTATCTCCGTCTTGTCAACAATTAAAGATGGAAACGCGGGAACATTCATTTCGTATTCGCATCATTCACGCTGGTCGCAACGAAGCTCGACGACCGCCTAGTAAGAGCTGTGACTGCCATTTGACAGACCTTGCCAGGCGAATGACCGCTGATGTTTTCTCCCACTCGATCACAGATTATACATAACAGGACACGACTTGGCTCACGTGCACCCCGTTGAGCGAGATCTCTCGCCGTGAGTATCTTTCACCTCGCATAGTTCAATGTCACATCTCCCACAAGAACTCACCAAATCGTCGATAGTCCTGCCGACCTATCAGCACTAATTCAGTCCAACATTCATCCGAGCAACTTTGATTGTTGAATATCCCACACTTTTTGTTCAGGTTACCAATCTCAGGTCGCTTCCCGCGTCGGCGTCGTTTTTCTCGGCTAGTCCTGTGCTGCTTCTTCATGAATAGGAACCTGTCAGTGACATCACGCCTGTGTCGCGGGACAGCCCCCCCTTTCATGAACGTGGCCAAAGTTTGAAGGCCTAACTCTGCCTCCCCGGATCGATTAGTAAACCGTAAGCGGACGAGCTTTGTCTTCATTCATGAGCTACGCAAGCGACACTAATCGACAAGCACTGTGCGTCGATAAATGGGCAAATCGACGTGTCCTCTCATCGCCCGCTTGTGTTTCCCCTATCGTAGTCCGCTCCGACCTCGATGTTTCGTTCGCACCATCACTTACGAGACCTCTCTCCCACTGCTACAGTTAAAGTTTTGACAAACCAACATCATGAGAACGAATCACACATTTGGTGGTGAGTGATGTCCACCCCTCTTCCATTCATCTAACCAAATTTGATACCCTTGTGCATGGCCTTCAGGTCGGCGGAACTCATAGCCTATCTGTGCAATGTTTGGTTCTGTCATCCCTTGGTTTCGGTTCATTGGAGCCAATTCAACTCGTCTCCCTGGACATGGGGTTCGTCGGGACATGTTGCGTGTCGATAATATTGACCTCGTTCTCCGTGTTGTGCTTCAGAGCATCAAATCCGATCAAGCGTGGGACTCGAGTGCCTGGGTTTCAATCACATGCAACATTTTGAACACCGAGGCGGGGGAAACGCGCAGGACCTGG
>JBBPOE010000889.1:0-11526 GCA_038091295.1 Tylopilus felleus | reverse complement strand
CTCAAGCTCCCGCGGAAGAAGCGCACCCCAGCCCAAGCGTGCCACGGTTCGGCTCGTCGAGGGTTGGGTGCCCCCGTGCGCAAGCCATGGTTTCGCCCGTCGAGAGTCGGGTGCGGAAGAAAAAAAAAGGAGCACTTGATCCTCAGAGCTGTGCATGCGCGGAGGGTTATGTAGAAGCAAGGGACGCTGGTCGGCACGCTCAGACACGGCACGCTCACTCAGTGGGCTCGATCGATCAAATCTCGACTCCGGCACGGCACGGCACGGTCACGCACGGTCACGGGGTCACAGGACACGGTCACGTCGGTGGACAGCCGGGGGCTTATAATATTGGATGGGTTCCTCGGTGCCGGCGAAGCTACGTCGTTTCATAACCAGTCCAACGTACGTACATGTTACTTGGTCCCCTTGCCCATGTTGTTCTAGCAGTCTTGATAGTGTCGCTCCGAGTGTTGGTTTGCGATGTAGGATGGATGGTCATGTGTGTACATGTACATGTGGTGTATGTGGTCGATTATTGGGGCACGTCAGGGCGGTGATGTGGTTATAAATATCCTGTCCAAAGCCGAAAAGTCGTACATCCAGTCATCACTTCTCTCTGATCCACCACTTCGTCTCGATAGTCGCTCGCTCGAGGATTATAGACCCATTTCACTGAAGACGGGAGTAGTTCCCCTTGCAAATGGGAGCGCCAAGATATGCATCGGACGTCCCGGACGAGGTCACCGGGCACGTCCAGGAGGCCGGAGGCGTAGGAGGCGGGACGGAAGTGGTCATCTAGAACTAGCTGCTGTCCGCGAAGAGGAAGAAGGGGGGAAAGTCGTATGTACCGTTTCTTGGTGGGTCATTGCTACGTTCTTCCTTCCCGACGCTTTCCACTCGGTTTTGACAAGACCGTCGGTCGCTTGGTAGCTCCCCCGCAGCGTGCCCTTCGCTTTTCTTCGAACGCGTTGGATGACCTCCAATCAGATCTGACGATTCTATTGGAAAGCGTGCTCTCCCATCCATCTCTCCAACCAGATAATCTGGTCATCGTGCCCCGGACCGGGAAGAAAGCTTGGGCTGTAAAATTAGATGCGGTGGTGTTCGCGGACGGAGGCAACATCGTAGATTGCCAAGTCATGCTCACCTGTCGGGCTGCGCTCTGGGACACCAAAGTTCCACGTACGAAAGCGGTAGAATATCGTACCCCGCGTAGGCATGCCGCACAAGTCGATGTCGGGATGCCGATGGGGCGACCGAGGAAAAGGGCGGTCTCGAGACAAAGGACACGAGAGACGCGACCGATTTCGAGCTGACGGATTATTGGGACGAGGGGGAGGTCTTGAGCGGGAGGGATTCGTGGCTGGTGTGCGTCACGTTGAATGTCGTACGTGCCGTTCTTTCGTTTCCGCTTTGTTCTAACGTGCAGTATACCCCACGCATCGATGCGTGTGTTGCTAGTTATCGAAAGTGCACTTTTTGGATGCCACGCTACAAGAAGAGGCGTCTGTACCATTGCGGATGCATGTCATGTACGCGTTCCCGAGAGGGCAACCAATCCTCCAGACATTTAGATTGGTCGGACTAAAGGTATCTACCATAGACCAAATAAGAGACCTCATCAAGGTTAGCATAGATCTCTTTTATGGTTTCCTCTTCAGAGCTGATCCTGCCGTGATGTTGCAGCGTGCTGAAACGTATGCTCGCAATGCATGGACGGGGTTGGAGGCTAAACTCAAAGACGAGGAGACAAGACGCGGCGTAAAGGCTCGTGAAAAAATCTATGGCAGGCTGAGATGAAGGTTATCTTCTTCAAATATAAAGCCAGTCTGATTGTTGTCTTGGACCAGTGTGCAGTGCATGCACTACTAGTGTCGGGAGAGAATATTGATTTCCCTCTGGGGGTACCGGAAACGATATGTCCTTGGCATCAATGCTGGTTGAAGCAATTCGAGCCAACTTTTTCTTATGGATCGCCATTGGGTGAAAGGCTGATCTGTGTGCTTTGCCCGTTTCCGGCAGTCCGGGAATGTGACCTACGATCTAAATTCCTGAGGTCAGTGTTATTCTTGGACCAGATCCTCAGGTGACCGGAAAATGCTGGAGCGTGCATTCTTTGAGGCCTAAACCTTTCTCCCTGACGTCTACACTTTCCCACCGGTTCGAAGTGACAGATGTCGCCCTCGTTATTGCGAGTAAACGGGACCAAGATTGTCAATGCTGAAGGCAGGGAAGTTATCCTCCATGGTGCTGGTCTCGGAGGGACGTGAGTGAACAAGTTTGGCATGTAATGGCAACACCATCGAGCGTCCCAAAGGATGGAGAACTTTATCAGTGGTGAGCATGCTAGCGAGCGACGACAAGCAACGCCGCTCATGCATTGCAGGTTATCCTGGCTGCGAGTTCCAGATCCGAGCTGCACTCACGACTACAATCGGAAAGGACAAGGCTGACTTCTTTTTCGACAAGGTGCGTGCGTCCATGCTTCTCTTTCGTAGCATGCGCATGCTCAAAGGGACCATAGTTTCTCGAGTACTTCTTTGCGGAGCCCGAGGCTGCCTTCTTCAAGTCGCTCGGGTTGAATTGCATCCGCGTAGCAGTGAACTACAGACATTTCGAGGATGATGATCATCCATGCGTACTCAAGACCGAGGGGTTCCGTCACCTCGACCGCGTGATCGAGACATGTGCAAAGCACCATCATCGACATGCACACGGCGTCAGGTGGACAAAATGGTGGTTGGCACTGTGACTCGGCGGTACACGTCGCAGGTGCGCCACGTTCCGTTCCCAAGTGCCGGGGATCACCGTTCACGTTCGTCTTGGCCAGGCTTATGGATACACAAGGATTTCCAAGATCGGCTGGTCTGGCTGTGGACGCAAGTCGCGCAACGCTATAAAGACGACCCATGGGTGGCTGGGCATAATTCGATGAACGAACCTGCAGATCCCCAAGGCACACGTGGTCTCGTCCGGTTCTACGATGGCGTTTACGAGGCGATTCGCAGCGTCGATGAGAACCACGTCGTGTTCTTGGATGGAAACACGTACTCGATCGACTGTTCCACCTTCCCAGAAGATGCCCAGGACAGATGGAAAAATACTGCGTATTCACGATGCAAGTAATTTTTTTTCTCCACGTGGACGATGTATGCGACGCGACTGATGTCGGTCAAAGTATGCAGCATATAGGTTCCCGGCGTCGCCTGTCTTATATGATAGGTCACCTGAGCTGATGAGGGGTACGTGCAAGCGTAAGCGCGCTTGGATGGACCAAGGAGGTCTGTGCGTATGGAACGGCGAATGGGGGCCTGTGTACACTCGAAGAGAGTATGATGGCGAAGAGACCGACGATATAAACGAGCGGCGTTACAATGTCCTGCTAGACATATACGCAGCGGTTCGTACCCGATTCGTCTTGTCGTTCCGTGGCGAGCAACACCTGCTGACAAGCTCGAGAGACGCCTTACATGAAGATCTTTGACAAATTTCTCGAACGCAAGTTTCGCCTCGCTGTCGACGCATGAGGCACCAACGACAAACTTCATCGAAAAAAATGTAGGGGAGGCGAACCAGCAATTGTATCCGCCCATCTGGAGTCTCGAGAATAGGGTCGCGCGACTTTTACGAACAATGCTAGTCACTGGTGGAGTTCATGGTGAAGGAGTGGGCACAAACCTTGAGAAGGTTGAGTTTCGAGCAACTAGACGAGAGATTGCGGCGAGTTTCAAGTTCGAGAATTGTGTCAAACGTGAAGGCTTGAACAAAGTGGTCACGGAGAATGCGACCTCGTTCAAGGCTAACTTGCCGAAGCATAGTGAAGAATCAATGTATTACTGTGTATGTCAAGGGATTTTATATGTCATCCTCGGGGCCATCCTCGATCATCGTCGCGTACTCCTCGTAGGTTGCGAATGTAGGCAAGGTCTTCCGTTTCTTGCGCCCGGTTTGACTCTTGTCCTTCCGCTTGCGTTTGTCGCCACCACTGATACCACCCCATTCCTCCTCGCTCTGTTGCGATTCCGCATCCAAACCATTATATTCAATCAAGCCATATGGAATGTCATCCACAGCGACGAGATTGTCATCGTCAGACACTTCAGCAAGCGATACGCCATCACCGAATTCGCTTCCTTCGGAGCCAATTTCGGGTTCTTCCTCGCCCTCGGCACTTGAGTTGCCAGCTACGTCGGGATCAGATAGTAGTTCATCGTCATCGTCATCATCTTCCTCCAAGAATGCTTCGTCTCCGCTTTCTCGTGGTATAGTAGCTTGCATGGCCTGTCGGTGTGCATGAGAACAGTATATCACGAGGGCTCAACGTCCGCACCTTCCACACAGCATCCTCTTCTGGCTCACTGGATGCTTCTTCATCGATTTCGTGTTCGCTGCCGACACTGTCCTCCTCGGATGTTGTTGCTTTCGATCCCGGCCTTTTGCTACTCTCGTGCTGGCCACCTTGAGCAAGTTGCCTACGGTTTTTTCGCGAGAAATATTTGTGGAAGAAGACCTGGGCGGGATGAGACGGCGTTGTATATCTAGCAAACAAGAACCTACCTCATCTACAGGTATGTCCTCCACCTTTTTTTTCCAGAATTTTTCTTCGTTCGGCAGCGTACCACCGCTGACCTCGCCTCTGATTCGCTTGACAGCAACGCCGTCGGTCGCACTCGCAGCGGGTTGCATGGCACTTGCGCCTTTTGATTTAGGTTTTTTCGGGTTCTTGTATACGAAACGATCGAGGAAATGGGAGAGCGTATTGAGTGTAAGGTCTGCGCTCGAAGTGATGGGTTGTGATGCGAGAAGCTGGCGTGCATGAAGGGAAATAGTCGGGTGATAATGATGGAGGAGTGGAAGCTGGGCACGACGGGCTCAGCAGGTGAGGGCAAAGATTAGAAAGCGACGCACAAGTTCATACAGCGGTGAGGCCGATGCATGTGCGAACTGGGGGTCTCGTTTTCGGGGGTCATAATCTTCTTCGGAGGGGGTTGATGCTCCTTGCAAGAGTGCGCGCAGGCCTGGAATGGTGCTAAGGACCTAGAGAGGTTGCAAGTCATTCAGCCACCGTGGTTGGAGAGGGAGACGCTTACTTCTCCGAGTAAGTAGAGCCCTCCAACCACGAACTCTGTGCCTCCCGCTCCACCACTGACCAACACCTGGATAAACCTACGCACGAAGCTCTTGACTCTCCCAATATCGTTATCCCTCTTCAGAGATTTGAATAGTAAATTCAAGTACATCGTCTGCTTTGAAGATGACGCTAATCGTTCATCGTGGAGTGAGGAGTATAGGGCACGATAGTACCGGTCCACAATCGACTTAGAGCGTGATGAAGGCGAGGAGGAGCCTGGTTGACTGGCGAGGGAGGATGAGAGATGTTGAGCAAGGACGAGAGCTTGCAGCGATATGTTGAAAGTCGAGGTGTGCGTGATCAGGAAAAGAGTATCAATATGCTTGTGAAAACTAAACTTTGCGATAAGTTTCCAGGGATCGAAACGAAAGAGCCACATCACCTTGCCTCGGCAGCATCGAGTTTTGCAAACGGCAGAGCGCGGTTCACCCCGGTAAGGATGGCAGATATGAGCTTTCCGTGGTTGTCTTCTTCGTTGTCAGTAATTTTGCCTTCACCAAGGAGGTCTTGAAATATGCGGAAGTACACGTCAATGAGTTGCAGGGCAGCGTGAGTTTCGCCTGATCGGAGAAAGATTTGGTTGAGTGTGATAGCCGCATAGTAACGGGCGTGCTCGTTCGCTGTGTTCTTCCCTCTTGATGGTGATGTCGAGACGGTTACGGGAGAAAAGATCAGAGAAGTCACCTCGCGTATAACAATTGTTTTCATCGATGGGTGCGTCTGCAAGAGTTGAAGGATATGGTACGAGGCACGAGAGGAAATTTGTTTTTCTCCATCTCCCTGCATGAAATTATGGTTTAAAGAGATGGGACGACAAGGATGCACGGACGTACCAGCTTGTTTACAATTAATTTGAGTAGATTGTGTTCCTGCTCAGGTTTATTTTGCAGGAGGTTGCCGATCAGCGACAGTGCTTGTGTCCTCACGTATGGTAGAGGATCTGCGGCGAGGTTTTCGAGTATTTGCAGGATGGAAAAGAAATACTTTTTTAACCAGTCTTCAAAATACCAGGCGAGCAATTGTTCGTCATCGATGTTGTGTTTCCCCAAATGTTGGTCGCGGAAATATCTGGCTTGACGGTCAAATATGGGTATCGACGAGAGAAGCAGACCCACTTGAGCTTGCGATCTGGTGCACCGCCAACCCACCAATCGGCGATACAGCGTAATGCTTTCAAGCTTTCTCCACGACCTCCCTTACCCTTGCCTCTCTCAGCCAAACTCTTCAAGGATTCGAGCGCTTTGGTGTTGTGCAGGGGACTGCTTTGGACGAGTAGTGTCAATGCACTGAGCCGGTCTGAGAGCGTTCCAGACTGCAGAATTGTTTGGAGAAAGGCATGGTCGGACTTGGTCGACGTGACGGTGGACGAGGACTGGAATGAGCGGACTGCCTGCGCGTGCAGGGCCGAAGCACGATCAAAGAGTGTCGTGTTATCGTCCGTCATGGCAGTCGTTGGGTTTGGTTCGGATTGGTCCGACGCGCGCCACGTCAAAACTCATACAGTGACTTCCATCATGGTTAGCGCGACGACCACAGACGTGGTCCCGATCGAAACCGCACATGAAGACATGATCGTACGTATAGCATCGAAGCGTGTCTAGACTCATTCTCATCTCTGTCCAGCACGACGCCCAGCTCGACTACTACGGAAAACGATTGGCTACATGTTCTTCCGACCGCACCGTCAAGGTCTTCAACGTCGTCGACGGCGAGCCGTCCAAGACGGCTGGGCAGACACTCAAAGGGTGTGTGTCAACGGAATTCGCTCAGACCGATGCTCACATCCTGTCCTCATAGTCACACCGGCCCCGTCTGGCAAGTCGCCTGGGCTCATCCCAAGTTCGGCAATATCCTCGCATCGTGTTCGTACGATGGTCAAGTACTCATCTGGAGGGAGCAGACGCAAGGACCCTCAGCCGGAACGTGGACGAAGATCAAAGAGCATTCATTGCACACCGCGTCAGGTACTTCCACTTCCGCCGTCCTCATGCAGCAGCTTTATTTGACCATCTTCCGTTGTACAGTCAACTCAATTTCTTGGGCCCCCCACGAGCTAGGCGCCATTCTGGCATGTGCCTCTTCCGATGGCAAGCTCTCTGTGCTCACATTCAAAGGTCCGTTCCGCATTCCCCGATCGTTGGCCCTTACACTCACTTTTCTTCTTTCCAGACGACGGCCAGTGGGTCGCCGATATTTTCCACGGCCACGCCATTGGCTGCAACGCCGTTTCCTGGGCTCCTGCTACCCACCCTGGCTCGCTCATACACCCCCATCAACCTGGAGCACCAACTCCTCCCGCGCCCTTTAAACGCTTCGCCAGCGCTGGCTGCGATAACTTGGTCAAGATCTGGTCCTTCCGCGAAGACACCCAGACATGGATTGAGGAAGAGACACTCGAAGGGCACGGGGACTGGGTGCGCGACGTCGCGTGGGCGCCGAATATCGGACTGCCAAGGAGTTATATCGCCACAGCTTCGCAGGTACGTGTATAGGGATTAGCTTGAATGTGATTCTGAACCCCTTTGTCTTTATCTCGGTCATAGGACAAATCTGTGCTCATTTGGACAAAGGATACACCGACCGCACCATGGGTAAAGACGGCCCTCGACCCGTCCCCGACTGCATCCCAGAATACGCCATCGACACCGGGTAAGTTCCCTGATGTTGTATGGCGCGTCTCCTGGAGCCTGGCTGGCAACATCCTCGCTGTGAGCTGTGGTGATGGGAAAGTGACACTATGGAAAGAGAACTTGAAGGGTGGTTGGGAGTGCGTGAGCGACGTAAACAGTTGACGTGATTAGGATTCTAAGCCAGTCTAGTAGCTGGTGAATATTAGGAGGGATGTATTCAAAAACCTAGAACAACCCTCTCTCGACCATATATGCATAAAACGCCCGACAATCCCCCGCAGTCTCGATAGTCGCCTTGAAGGCATCCCAATTCGAAAACAGTGTTGTGATGTTCACGATCTCCAACACCGTCTCCCACACTTGTACACCCAACGAACAGAAGCCGTTGCTGGTGTAACACGGCGCGTGCGACGCGAACGCCGCGTCTTTGAGCGCGTCACAAGTCGTGGCTGCGGGGTCGGTGTCGACGGCTTCCCCGACGAGCCCAGCCTGAAGACAGTGCATAGTATCGATCATCCATTGCTGCCCTTGAGCGTCAAACTTGCTGCGGTTGTCTGAGAATTTCTGACAGTAATGTTGGCCATAACCGATAGGGTATCCTTCAGGACCACACTGGTATCTCGACTCGAGGCAGTTGGCATAGAAAGTACATTGGTCCATCGGTGGGTTTGCACATGCAGGGTCGGCCGAAGGTGGATCTAGGGTCGAGTCTTGGGCTTGCGCACGAACGATGAACAGACCCACACCACAGTGACAATAGAGTGCCTGCAGGAACTAAGTCAGCTTGAAGAACGTTGTCTTTTGGGTACAAGAGGACTTACAACCGCCTCACCAGCATTGTAAAGAAATCTGAGCGACTGACAGCTGAAAGGTTGACATGATACATAGTATGACTTATATATGTACTAAATGTTTCATCGCGATCCTTATGGAGCATATGTTATTCTGGGAAGGCCGACAGATCTAGTGTCAATGCGCACATGGTCAAGTTGCGCTGGAGTGTAACAGATCTGTCAGTGTCAATACCCACAAGGGTCAAGCCGGTCAAGTTGCGCTGGAGCCTGGAGTATGTGTCAGTCTCTAAAAATAACACGCCCGAGATATCTCTCGATTCTTGCATCGCCGAAAGCTCCACCTCCAACGTTTTCCGCTACACAGCCAATCTCAAATCAGCTTTCAAGCCCAACCCGAAGTCGCAGCACTGCACCCACCTTTTCCTTATTACTGAGTTACGCAGCCTCTGGAACGATGGTCTGATAGTCTGGCTGGGATATCACTTCTCGAGGTTGAGGCGGACAAGGTCAAATTTCTTGTCGCACTTGGCCCGTGGCCTCCCAGGTCACAAGGCCCTAAAATCGCTAAGAAAAAAAAAACTCAAAAAGAATCCGACATATCACATACTTGCACTTCAAGATATGCCACCACGGTCGACGAGACGACGACCAGGCTGGGTCGAGATACCTGCGTGATCGAAGCCTGCAACGAACAAGGTCCTGACGAGGCACTCGGTCTAGCCGGCAACGTCGCCGGCAGGCTGACGGGCGACCCAAGTCGGTTACCAGTCCACTCGAACGACGGTCTCTCGGGCACATAATCCTTGTTGGTCCGCTTCGACACGAGTCTCCCGCCGGGCGCGGTTCCGCGCGCGTTCGGATTCTGTACAGAGATATAGCGAGGTCAGCTTCGACAGACAGAAAGAAAGGAGCGTATATGCGCACCTACGCCGCCTGCGAACCAGCTCTCGCCTTCGCGCGGCGGGCGCCTTGATCGTCGTCACCGTCATCATCTGCCACGGTCGGTGGACGGGGCGAGCCCGCATTCGACGAGACAGAGTCGCAAAGCCTCTCGAGTTGTTTATATGTGCATCAAAGACTAGGACGAGCTTACCTGGACGCGCTTGGGCGTGCGCTAGATGAAGGTAGACCACGGCTCGATGCATAGCATGGGACGAGCGATTTCGAGGATGTTGCTTCATTTAGGTTCTTCGCGGCATAAATCATTTAGTGCCCACGGTGTTGGGAATCAAAGGACACGGACACGACTAGGAATGGAGGAATGAGCCTAGGAGGTACTCATAATGAGGATTATGAACTTCTGACATACCAAGCAATTGATTCTCGGACAACTGATAGGTGGCTCTCCGCTTTGCTCTTACCGTTTGAAAGACTCGGCTTCCGACCATATGGTACATAAATCGAGACAACATTGCAGTCGCAGGATAAGCCGAGAAGTGGCTCGCCATCGCCCGCAATAGATTCGTTGAAATCGGAGTTGACTTGGAGGTCGACGAGGACCGTCGCGACAAACAGTCCGTCGGGTGAAAATGTCGCAGCGACCACAGTCGTCGTGCTCGAAGAGTCGCTCGCCAGTCGACAGGGACCAAACGCATGCGCACGCAGTCGGATCTGGTTGATATTCTCGTCGCGTCTCATCGACTTCGCTCTGTCCAGTCCATACTTATCGTCACCAAGTCACTTCCCGCTTATGATCCATCTCTGTTAAACTACGGCGTCCGACACTAGGCAAGCTACGCTCGGCCTCAGTCATGCCGAGTACTAGTAATCAATAGGATTACATTAGCCATTGAGTAGCGTCGTATATAGGACGAGCTGTACATTAGGGGACTCTACTTCTAAGCCAGACTCTGACCCCCATCTCGTCTGAGGTCAACGCTTATCCTCGCCGCTATCGTGCTGCAACAGGTTATGAGCCCCGCGCTCTGACCTTGAACAGACGAGACCTATCACACCATGTCGAATCCACAGCCGCCGTTAGGGCCGCCGCCGTCTATTCCGGCACCACCCCCTACGCCGGCCCCTATTCCATCCAATTCTGTCACATCAACGTCTTCTACCGCTACCATCCCATCCGTACCAGTGCAAAGCTCTGAGGCAGCCAACGCCAATAGCTTGGGTAGCATTCCCAAAGTCGAGAAGCTTCGCGATGGGAATTGGCTCGCATGGAAGTTGCGTATGGCCAACGTCCTCAGGTGCAAAGATGTGCTCGGCGTCGTCAACGGCTCCGTGCCAAGACCCCAAGATCCTTCGGCCGCTGCCGATTGGTTGATGAAAGATGCACTCGCACAAACGTTGATCTCCATCGCGATCAAAGACGAACAAGTCGTCCACGTCTCTGAATGTGAGACCGCTGCTCAAATGTGGCATGCCCTTCGCGTCATCCATGAACCCCGCGGTCAGCAGTCCATTTTATCCACTACGAAATTATTATACAGGACCGAGGCCAACGAGAGTTCCGACATCTCGTCTCATCTTACCATCATGCGTCAAATCCGGGAACGTCTTACTCTTGGCGGTCAGATCATCGACGACCCCACATTCAAATCCATTCTCGTCGCTTCCCTTCCAGAATCATGGGAATCATTCACTACGTCCTACTTAGGATCTTGTCTCGGTTATCAAAGTGCAGGGAGTCAAGGGAGTCAAACGATGACGGTCCAGGAACTCTGCTCGCTGCTCACCGAGGAGTACCTGCGCCGGAAAGATAAAAAGATGACCGGGGAATTCGCCTATGCATCAGCTAGCGGTTCCCATGCAGGCAAAAGACGCACCTGCAATATATGCGGTCGCGCTAATCATGTCACCGCCCAGTGCCGTTTCAAGGGCAAGCCCAAATGTACTGTTTGTGGCAAGTTTGGGCACAAGGATGACGACTGTTGGAAGAACCCCCTCAATAAAGGAAAAGGGAGGATTGCAAAATTTGGACGGGACAACAAGGAACCCGCGCCTAAAGGAAAGGCACGTGCGAATGTAACAAAGGATGATT
>JBBPOE010000888.1:0-11530 GCA_038091295.1 Tylopilus felleus | reverse complement strand
GAGAGGCTGGGTGAAAGGGGAACCCAGTTCATGGACCAATTCATGCCAGCAGGGGGGAATTCCTCTACCGGCGAAGACGGTGAAGAGAAGCAAGGCTTCCTGAAAGGCGCTTTTGCAAAGCTAAACCAACCTTCGTCTCTCCCCGGGGGATCAAACAGCGGGGGACCTGGCGGCATGCACGGAATGGAAGAATAGGTCAGGACGTGCTTTGCTTTTTTCGTACCTTGGCTTACGGGTTTCACGTAGTTGCCCCAGAACCGATCTGAGACCTTGGTGTTCTGCTAATGTACACTAAATTTTGTTTGTCTTGATATATGATTTTACCGCATTTTGAAAAAACGTAAACCATAAGGGAGAAAAACCGAGTGGGAGAAGATCATATAGCGGCAACGAAGACAGGGGCAGTTGACATTTTTGGGGAACAATGGGATGTTTGTCCATATTTGTACCCTAAGGCATTACAAGGCGATGGTCGATGCAGGATCTACTTTGTCCTACTCCCTCTTCTCCCATGGCATTACTTCAGGATGACTTTTGGACAGTTCTATTCCATGACGATACCGCTTGTGGAATCACTGCTGATACCCACAATGTAGCGTCTCGGTCAGCTCGTATAGCTTCTTGTTTCCTCGAACTCGAGAAAGTGAACCAAGACCTCGAGAGCAAACTCCGAAACGACTTCAACAATATTCTCAATTCCATGGACAAGCTCAGCCTCTCTCCTACTCCCCAGCCTCCATCCCCTTCTCTTGACCCCCAAACGCGCACAGTTTCCCCTATCCACAATTCTTCCTTCACGAGCGCAGCCTACTCCTGGCTTCTGGAGAACATCGCGAGCCCTTACCCTTCGTCGACGGTCAAAGCGTCTTTAGCAGAGAGGTACAACTGCACCCTGTCCTCGGTCAACACGTGGTTCGTGAATGCAAGAAGACGAATGGGATGGACGGTGTTGTGCCGTGATTACTTCAATAATTGTCGAGCAGATACACTGGATGCCGCATATCGTGCCCTTATCGATGAAGATCCCAATCGTCCCCTGCCACCCGATGTCATTCACGCCTTCATCACTGTAAAAGTGGCGGCAGAGGGTCTCTATTCATCGACTTTTACAAAGAGTGCTCTCGCTAGTGATCTTGATGCTGTCGTAATGGATATGACAGATCGAGATGCAATGGTCCCGGGAGAGCGAAAGCAATGCGCGTCCAGAGAGGAGTCGGAATTGGAGCTGCAGAATAAGAAGCTGGTGGCACAATGTCATTACTCTTCTCCTGATTGTTCATATTCCTCGTCGCCAGTCCCCCCTCTTGTTGAGTCTCTTACGGACGAGAGCGAGGAAGAAGACGAAGAAGTTTTTCCTCCGATTCTGGCTGGTCGAAAGCGGCGTTTGTCGTGTTCGGAGCCAGCTCATGCCACCACCTCCACGCCGAGTACAAAGCGCAGAAAATATATGCGGTACGTTGGATCGCCGTTTCACTTCGCATTGCCTAATGCCTCTGTTCATCCAGCCCCACTTGTCGTTCAGTTGACACCCGCTTATCATCCCCAGATCAATCCTTGGAATCCTTGGACACACTTCCCCATAACCAAGAATTGCACTCTACACCGATTTCACAGAATTTGATGAACATTTCGCGCAAACGATCCCTGTCTTACATAAATGCCGCTGGGATACCAAACTGTCAGGGGTTTTCAGCCGAACCACGCCTTCACGCTGTTTCGGACACTCTTCCACTCTCCATGCTGGAAAGCGACGATAGCCTCGATGGATGGTTTAAAACCAATTTTGATACTTTGTTCACCCTCCCACCGCCGGTCGATGTCATTGAACCCGATCCATCAGCACAGTGGGAAGTACAGTTATTCAGCAATTACAACATCCCCCCTGAAGAACCGCAGAGACTACCGTTCAAGTCACTTATCGCTCGTGAGTAGATTTTTTTTCTCTCTACTGCAACTAACAGTCGGAATTCTTGTCAGCTATTGGAGATCAGTCGTCACCATCGGACTTACTCGAACTTGATGACTTTCTTCGATCTCTAGAAAGCGGAGGATCCGTAGCTCCCACAGAGATCATGAATCCAGCCATTAACATTTCAGTTGCCGATTTCTTTGTGCCCCAAGACTTGTCGTTGTTATCAGAGTCCATCGACTGGACTGCCCTCCTCAAGGAAACCTCTGATCCTTCTTTCGATTCAATACTTGGCCAATGTCACACCGATTCACTATCTCTTCCAGAGATTGACCTCTCTATTTTACAACTTCCTTAAATACTGGCTTGTCCGCAGTCGCTTCTCCAACTCGCTCAACGCTGGAACCAATATAATGTATTTCATGTGAGCATTTGTTTCCTTAGTCGATTATGTATGTTGAATCGTCATAAGCAGGAGACAACTACTGATCACCAGACAACATATATTCTTATTACTATACGTATATCTCATTCCTGAACGCATTTGTACACTAGTCCATCAACATAACCTTGTAGTGAATTTGGATAACACACAATGGTCTACAACATTCCATGATGCGAGTGGGCAGTATGCGCCGAGTTTCAGAGTTTGCAGTATTTGCAGTGTGCTTCGTCGGATGCTGAAAGAAAATTTGATACTTCGCGCAGATTGTACAAAACAATACACGAAACGTGTCTGGAGGCAAGGTTACACCAAGATGTCCATAATACATCGCATCCACGTGTACTAAGACCCGTGTTAGCACATCCCCGAGTTGCTCTTCCCCTGAAAGCAAACTGCACGATCGAGTGGACGTTCCAAATATCGCGACAATAACAGGAGTGATTCCACTGCGCACCACTGGGGGTCCCGCATCAGTCATCTCGGAGACTGCAAGGTCAGAAGGGACTAGGGCAGCGAGAGGTAATGCGAGGCATCCGCCGTTATGCGACGCTTGAAGTTGACGCCTGATGAAGAGCGAAGACAGCCAGTACATCCCTAAAGGAGTCTGAGGAATGAGGGTACTTTCAAATGACGAGCATGATGGTAACCCAGGTAGTTCCTGGATGGATGTCATGTTCGTTTAAGAGGTCGATGAGCTGACACTTGAAAGAGAACAACTGCGGCTCTTGGAACCCGCAGAAAACACGCGGGGCGACGAGGAAGAGGACGAATATTCTGAAGGAGTGGAATCACGTTCAGTGTCTTGCTTTCGGGCGGCGAGACGTTGCGGTAACGGGGCAGTCTTCCGCATCGGAGAAGGCTCGTGAGATGGTGCCGAGAGGGGTATCAGCGTGATGGGTTTTGAGGTCGGGCCGAAGCCTTCGAAAGCGTGCAAACGCAAGGTGGGTGCGCGAGTTGAGGAGTGGGTTAATACGACACAAGGGTAGTTGGGGCGTTTATGAACTATCAGAGACGGATGAGGTGCGCGGGACGGTATAACAGTGATTGCAGCTGTTGCAGCGTGCGATTCCAGTCTAGCAGATCCCTTGATGCGGGTTTCACCACGAACATTCAATTGGGAAAACTTCCAAACTAGGTCGTTAATGCTAATGGAGACGGGAAGAAGTCGTCTAGAACAAGGCAGGCGTCTCCATTCCGGCCTTTCAAAAGAAAGTGGACCACTTGTGCAGGGGAACGGGTCATAGGCACATGTTGGGGGATAAGACGCCGGAAACGCATGTGGTGGTGGAGGCGAGGTAAACACATACGTCGATGCTTTATCCTGTGTGCTTCGTAGCTACCAATGGATGAGCACACCGATGCTGTAAAGCAGAACAGACAGAACCCACCTGTTCGTCTATGCACGCTCGAGAGACTTGAGGGGTTTGAGGAACAGGTTTGACCGCATGACTTTTCATTCGCTCGTATAGTTTGTCCAGGGATTTCGTTACACCCTCAGATCTTGGCCTTTTTCTCAATGGCTTGACCTCCTTTTTGGTGCGATTGCGGCGATTCTGAAACTGAATATATTGTCAACGATGAGAGCAACAACCCAGGACATCAAGCTTCTCACCCATACATGAATTTGCCTGTACTGCATATTCGACTTCTTGGCGAGAAAGACTTTATCTGCGTGTGTGGGAAATGGGTTCTCTTCGAAAAAGTGCTCCAGCAGTGGCAAGTATTCCTGTCAGATAATTCAGAAGAAGTACAACTGCAGATAGAAGTACTGACGTGATTGAACGAACGGAAAGTCCTTGTAGGAGCTGCTTTGGACGGGATTTTTGGTACTTGTCGCAGAAGTTGTACCATCTCTTCCTTCCATTCTTCGAGGCAACGAAGGTATACTTCCGTGAAGGTTGAGACTTCTTTTCTCGTCAGTGGGTTCAGTGGCGAAGCTGATGTACCGGGGAGTGATGCTATTCTTTGCCATGCTGCAATAAGCATTGTTTCAGTACGTCGTTTGAGTTCTTCAGCCCGTTGTTGGTAAAGTTTGCTAGCTGTGGTGGCAATCTCGTGACTAAAGCCTGCCTCAAGAAGTGAAGGTAAAAGCGGACGTGGGCTGGGTAAGTTGATCAAGTCGATCATGGCGGATGGGTGAATGGGATGCGTTGGAAAGACCTGAAAGTGAAGTTGTATGTACATCCGAGATCAGATCAGAACTCCGCATTGTTTTCTTTCTGTCACAGCGGCCCGGCCCTTGCGAAGCAACGCAAAGATAAATTTAGCACAAGATGGTTGCAAGTTGTGAGAGCCGCACGTCGCAATACCACAGGCAACGGGCTGACAGTGAGGACTCAGTAAGTACTAGATGTGCGGTAACGAATGCGTCGACTACTGGTGTGGCGGCGAGAACATGCCCGAGTCCTACGTGAATGGGTCACCGTGGGACGTCACCGAATTGTCCGTCCTACAAGCAAATGCGCAAGAGACATGATAGTGCATTTGAACCATTAGGGGCGATTCACAGCTGTCACGGTTCCGTTGAAATTCGCGTGCTGTACGTGGTCCGCGTATTTCGGTCATCTCCCTAAGGTGCTGGAACGGTAGGGATGATGACTGGCAGCGGAGATGCATTTATTGCGTCGAATGCAAAGCAAAGAAGCCCGCCATGCGCTGATCACGAAACAGATGATGGCGCTATCACATTACCCAAGCCGCGGAGATGGATTGGACTGTCGAATGGCGAACGATATGGTGACCCAAACAAGTTAGGTAGTTCCTGTATGCTTGCTGCGTCTGGTGGCGTGGATAGTGAGCTGATACTTGAAAACGATGAGCTGCGGCTCTCAGAGTCCGTAGAGCACAAGCGAGGCGAAGAGGAAGACGTCGAGGAGCTCTCGGAAGGTGTGGTGTTACTGCAAACACTCTGCATTCGGCCGGGTAAACGTCGTGGTAATGGAGCAGTCTTCCGCTTCTCGGGGGGCTGGCTCTTCTTTGGTGGGGCCGAGAGGGGTACCAATGTGATGGGTTTCGAGGTGGGGCTGGGACTTTGGAAAGCTTTCGGACAGGAGACCGGCGCACTGACCGAGGGGCGAAGCTGAACAATGTTCTCCGGTTGGGAATACTTGCGGACTATCAGGGATGGATGAGGTGCACGAGACGGTATTACGGTAATGGCAACAGTCGCGGCATGTGATTGAAACTTAGAAGATCCCTTGGAACGCGTTCCATCCCGGACATTCAAACGAGAAAACATCTCCACCAGGCCATCGAGGTTGGTCGAGGGGGAGAGAGGGTGTTTTACATCTGTTACTCGTCTCCACTCTGGCTTGCTGAAGCAAACAGGACCGCTCTTGCATGGGAATGGGTCATAATGGCAGATGGGTGGGTAAGACGACGGAAAGGCATGGGCTGGCGAAGAGGAAGCGAAGGTATTCTTCAACATGTTGTTCTGTGTGAACTCAATCTGCCACTGTTTTTGTAGAATAAGATGGGAGAGAGCCTACCTCAACCGTTCCCTCCGAGAAGCCCACTCTGGACGGATTGGGAGCTTGAAAATCAGAGTCAACCATGTGGCCTTTCATGCGCTCGTAAAGTTTATCCAGTGGTTTCGTTGCACCTTCCTGTGTCGGCTTCTTTCTCAACGTTTTGCCCTCCCTTTTGGTACGATTACGACGATTCTGGAACTGAATAGGGTGAAAATAAATCAACAATGGAAACGCTAGTGATATGGAAGGCTCTCACCCACACATGGATTTGCCTGTATTCCATATTTGACTTTTCGGCGAGGAATATCTTGTCCGCATGTGTCGGGAATGGGTTTTCTTCGAAGAAGTGCTCTAGCAGTGGAACAAATTCCTACCGACCATGTGAGAAAACAGTATGACAACTGGTAGGGGCACCAACCTGGTTGAACGTGCGGGAAATCTTTGACGTTGCCTTGCTTGACGTCTTCGGGGCTCGCTTGACACGCTGAATAATCTCCTCTCTCCATTGCTCCAGGCGACGCAGGTAAAGTTCCGTGAAAGTGGGCACGAGCTTTTTCATCAATAAGTCTTGGGGTAATGCTGAAGGGACCACGGGGAGTTCCGCTATTTCGCGACATGCTGTGATGATGGACTGCTGGACGCGTCGTTGAAGCTCCTCCGCACGTAGTCGATACGCTTCGCTAATTGAAGCAGCAATATCATGATTGAAGCCTGCCTCGAGAAGCGAGGGTAGCAGTGGACGTGGGGTCGGCAAGTTGATAGAATCGATCACGGTGTGAGGATTGTAGGTGATGCCCAACCGATTCAGATGAGAAGCCCCAGTTGCGTCTCTCAAAGCATGTGCGACGCGCAGAACAGTCTGAAGTTTGGCAGTATATACGTCTTCCGACTTTAGACCCATGGAAGGACTCGCCAGAGTAGGGGGTAGGGGGACGAAATTGGAGGTGATACTTGTGTACAATGGACGGGGGAACACAAAGATCTTTGTGCTTACATTATCAAGTAATTCAATGTCCGCATTGTCTACCGTTCCTGTAACAACGCAGGTCGGCGAATGCGCTTGCTCTCACCGAACTCCCAGACGCTTACCATGCGCGACCTCGACCTGTCTCAAAGGCTTCACTTTGCAGAGAATGACTTCTTGTCTGCCTTGGAGAGTGGCACAACGATGCTAGCATCATATTATCAGACTTGGTCTGCGCTCCCAGACATTTTACACACCGCATCGAAGACCGGGAGCGTCGATCACGAAACATTATTTCTCGCCCACTCCGTTGCCTCTCGCATCGAGAACATTGCCAGCTGTTTTCTCGATATAAGACGTGGGGAAGAAGCTTACACGACCTCACTCCAGGAAGACTGTGATGCCATGCTTCATCAAATGGCTGCCCTCGATCTCAACTCAAATCCGAAATCTCTGCAGATGGACAACAGAAATGATACCAGATACTCCCCCTCACATTCCAGCACACTAGTTACCAATGCGGAGAGTTCATCTCCGTTCCTGGCCACCGCGCATCAATGGTTATTGGATAACTTGCATAATCCTTACCCCACCGCGGAAGTCAAGGCTCGGATGGCAGCTGCTTCGTCCTGCCAGGTCTCTTCTATCAACTATTGGTTCATCAATGCTCGTCGACGGATCGGTTGGATGGCTCTCTGTCGTGAGCGTTTCTCCAATTGTAGGGCCGAAATGATCGACGCAGCCTATCGCGCACTGGTAAAGGAGGATCCGCAATGCACGCTGTCTCCCACACTCAGGCTCTCCTTCGTCACAATGAAGGTGGCGGCAGAGGGTCTCTATTCATCGACCCTCACCAGGAGCGCTTTTGCAAGAGATCTAGACGTCATTGTGAAGGATATGACGGAGGAAGAGAGGAAATCTGTCGGGGTCGAAAAAAGCGGCAAAGTGAACAAAGCAAACCCTATAAAGGTGCGGGGAAACTGAAGCACGTAGAAGATCTTCGGTAACTGAAAGAGAGAATTTGCAGGAGAATCAACATTCATATCCTTCTCCTGATCCATCCGCTACAGCATCCCCTATGCCTGCCCTTTCCGGTTCTTTTACGCATGAGAGTGAAGAAGAGGAGGATGTTGCCCCTCCGATCATCGCTGGCTCCAAACGTCGCCGCTCATCTATAGAATCAGTAAACGAGCTTTCTTCCGCTGCCAGTCGGCCCATCAAACGTTTGGGGTATGTTTCTAGTTCTTGCCACGAATTTCCATTCATAATCCTGCTCGTAGCGCTTCCGCGACATTGCAGACGTGCCTCCCATCTCCACCCTCAAGCACGGATGGTATTGACATACCATCAGATGACAGTCCGTCGATGCTTGCCCTTGACTATACCCCTCAGGCCGAGACAAATCAAGTCCCGCCATCTCGTAAGCGACCTCTTTCTGACACGGGCGCCATTGGGATACCGAAACATCCGAGTGATTCAATGGCTGCTCCCCGTCTCCACACTGTGTCCGATCCTCCGCCTCGTTCTCATATCGAAAACGAATATTCCCTTGATGATTGGTTTAATACCAATTTTGACTCTCTGTTTGCTATCCCTCCTCCGGTTGACTCAACCCAACCAGACTTTTCCGCGCCATGGGAAGTAGAGCTGTTCAAAGATTATAGCATCCCTGGAAACACGAAATACGCACCAAAGTGCCTGCCTGCTCGTGGGTGTCTGTGTCCACCTACTATGCTGTAACTGATGTTTGAGTCGCACAGCAACGGTAGAGACTGCTATATCTGTGCCGACCGATTTATCTGACCTGGATAGCTTGCTACAATCCATTTGTAACGACTCATTCATCCCTCCCTCGGATGTGCTTCCATCCGATGTAACTGGGGATTCCTACGCGGTATCTCTTGACTCATTGTTACCCGACATCCCACAGACCAATCTAGATTGGACGTCACTTCTTAATGATACAGAAACTTATCAACCCACCGTTTATTCCACATTCTCCCAATACCCCACCTCCTCTCAACCTTTACCAGAGATCGATCTTCCCATGCTACAGCTACCTCATGTTATACCCGTTGTCAACTTTCAAAGTGACTTCGCGTCGCAACAGGCAAAGCTACACCAATTACATACCATGCAAGAGGCGGTTCGGAGGATGGAGCACGAATTGCGGTCAGAAGGTGTCGCAATGTGAGTTGAGACTTCTATCTATCAGCCAAAATATAAACGTTCTGACTATCCACCAAGATGACCATTTGCATTAGTTTACATACCGATATCATTATTCAGATATGTATTATTCCCTCACGTTTTCCATTGCATTTGTACACTAGTCGCACTCGCATATCCTCATGCCCTTCCGTGTCATTAAAACCTCTGTAGTTGGTTTGCCTCGGAATACAACGTCGTTGAAAGTACTCGCCGAGTGCCGACGCAACAATGCACAACCAACTTAATTACAGATCCAAAAATCAGCACTTAGCATCCTAGTGTCGCTCTGACACAGGTCCCTCCTCTACCCTCCATCTACCTACTTCCCGCATCGCCTCCTCATCGCCCACCTGAAGCCGTGGTGCATTCAACAATGCACCAAGCATCTGCCAAGGATCCTTCCCACCTCCGTATCGCAGAACCTCTGCTTTATATTTTTCGCCCAACTCGCGATTTAGCGGCTCTTCCGAGAAAATCTTTTGCCAGACACGCGATGCGATCGCGCGGTCGAACAAATACGAGTAGTACGTTGCCCCATACCCGTACAGGTGAGCAAACTGAGTCTGGAAGGACGTTCCTTCGGCGTGAGGAATGAGACCGCGGGTGTTGTACAGGTTCGCCAGTGTAGCTGTCGAATCAAACCCGGGTACGAGAACGGTGGGGGAGTGGTACGTCTGGTCAAGCACGGAGAGCAAAATCATCCCGTGCGTATCGATAAACGTGCATGGATCTTCGTGGTGGTTTCCGGTCTGGCTCAAAATCGAGGCACCGTCCGTTTCGAATAAGGAAAGGACTTTGGGCGAATTGAGAAAGTACTCCATGAGGATGGATGGCAACTCGACGAAATCTGTTGCGCAGCGTGTGCCTGCAACGTGGTGATATTCTGTTCGACCGATCATGGCTACGGAATCATCATCAGCGCCACCCGTTGATAGATGTGGTTGCGAAATGACCTACAATGCATTGCGTGACCCATTTCGTGGAATAGGGTCTGCACCTCGTGCCATTCTAGATAGGTAGGCCCTCGGGCGATCGTAGGGCGAGTGAATTCACACAAGAGGACGACCAAAGGAAGTTGATACTCTCCCCGCATGCCGCGCAGTTTATGCCGTTTGATGGCCTCGAAACTTCGTGAAGGGACGAGAAACTCCTCTGTTCCTCCGATAGTGAGATCACCACGTTCGTCGTCATGGTCTGTTCGTCGGGAACAACGGACTGTGTAATGGGCTGCGCCGCACGACTTTCCGTTTCGAGCGAAAAGGTCAGCGTATATCCATCCAATGACGCCAGAATCTTCGTCTACCACTTCGAGTTTGTGGACGTCTGAATGCCAGACCTCGCCAGAAGCCACTTCGGCCGGCCGCAACGATATGCCATAGAGATGCTTGAAGAGCCGTGAGAGACCCATGAAAACACGTCCGAGAGAAAGAGGGGGCAATGGGATGGGAGGTTCTGGTGGTTCTGGCGGACAATAAAAAGATCTATCCCAGGCTTGAATGATAGGAAGTGTTTGAGTGTTGAGATGTACTTGTTTCCGTGATCTGAGTGTATGCAATGCATTGCGAGCGTGAATAGCTGTTCTGTCTAAAAATGTATCCAAAAATTGTCGGACGTTCTCTAGGACTCCATGTCAATATTACCAAGTGCGCGTCGAAAAAACTGCTCACCCGGTGTTTTTGCCATAGTGTCATTTAGAGTCATGCCGGCATAACTGTCCCACCCCACAAGTCGGGCCAGTTCAGCGCGGGCATGCAATAGCCGCTCCAAGCATTCTACTTGTCGCTGACTACTGGCATGTGAAGCCATATAGAGCTTTTGTCGTGGAGATTCGTTGGGGGTAGATGTCATGATCATATGTGCTTGGTGAGAACCAGGATATACAAGAAGACTCTTTTGAGTAGACCACGCCTGCCGACGGAGCCTTGCCCCCATCCCATCGTCCTTGAGACCATCCAATTCTGAGGGTTCGATGACGGCTGGGGGACGCGGGGCAGAGGCCTGAGTGACAAACTCGTGGCCGAGGGTGAGGATCTCGGAAGACAGGGAAACAAATCGCTCTCTCTGCTGGGGAGGCAACTTTATTGCAGATTTCTCAAATTCCCTCGAGAAAATCCGGGCAGTTTGAAGAGCTTCCTGACTGAGCGACTGAACGATTTCAGGGTTATGAAGAACCGTGCGCAAAATCTGTGACGATATTAGCAACTACGGGTGTGGGAAGACATGGACTCGCCTCGTAGAGACCGACGTGGGTATTGAGCACGTACATGTACTCGCAGAGTTTCTCGTAGCTGTCGTTGGCGCACTGAACCCACTGAGGGTCGGGATGGGCGTTTCGAAGAAGCTCTGCGAGGTCGATGACGCCGCATAGAAGGTCGCTGAGCCTGTCCAGGTTCTTGACCACCTTTAAGAGCTCGGACCGTGACTGGTTGGCCCGTAGGATGCGCTCCGTCAACAGTTGTGCACGCACGAGGGTAGACTCGGCCAGAGCATTGAAGGCTGCAGGGGTGGTCAATTCTGGGTGCTGGAATATG
>JBBPOE010000887.1:0-11554 GCA_038091295.1 Tylopilus felleus | reverse complement strand
GTTTTACATATAAGACTTGGCATCGTCCGCAACCGAAGACAATGTCAGTTCATTCCACTGTTCCACGTCCTTCTTGATCTCGTCAAGCTTGTCGAGGATGCTCCGTTGCGAGTCGGTGCCCAAGGGCAACCTGAGAGGAGGGTTGGCTTCCCGAGAGATGGTGATGAGCGCTCGGCTGACTATGAACCATGTGGTAGTCAGTGGGGCACGAAATGTCAAGGATCCGAAGAAATCGACGCACGCTTGACGGCGTCTCCCATGGGCTGCGTAGTCTTGTAAAGGTCACGCATTTTTTTAGCAGGGCTGTCA
The DNA here is from genome assembly GCA_038091295.1 of Tylopilus felleus. Lineage (NCBI taxonomy): Eukaryota > Fungi > Basidiomycota > Agaricomycetes > Boletales > Boletaceae > Tylopilus > Tylopilus felleus. Next base: position 11,245 of record JBBPOE010000887.1, on the reverse strand, counting down.
AAGGTATCGTAGGCAGGAGGCAAGGGGCGATCGACCATGCTGCCCTTGGCCCACTCGGTCCTCACTCCCCCAGGTTGAACTATGATGACCTTGATGTTCCATTCAGGGAGAAGCTCCTTATGTAGTGCCTCACTGAATCCTTCGAGAGCTGTCAAAGCACGTTTGGCTGTGATGCTCTTTTTCGACACGACGTGGCCAAGACACACCGAATTTGGTTGCACAGTAGAAGGCAAGGGTGGGGTACGCGACGAAACCGGCAGCGGAGGAGACATTGATGATACGACCTGCGGGGATTTTGTTGTCGCGGAAGTATTTGACGGCCTAGAAACGTAATCAGAGACACGGATGTGTTGGGTTGATAACGGCAAGTACCCACCTCACGACTGATGCGAACGGCGCCCCAAAAGTTGACTTCGAATTGGTATCGTGCATCCTCATCACTGGTAGCCTCGACGACGCTGTTCAAACCGTACCCAGCGTTTCTGACGACGACGTCAATGCGGCCAAAGTGCTTATGGACATTTTCAAAGAGAGCTTCAGCGCTGTGAGAAGGGTTTCCGACGTCATGTTGGAGGACTAGCAGTTTGTCAGAGGGAAAAGATGTGGAGAGCTCTGAGAGACTGGATGTTTTGCGTGTGATCGCGGCGACACGTTCGCCAACCGCAATCACTTCCTTGACGGAAGCTTGGCCAATACCGGCGGAAGTACCAGTGACTGTTGAGCGCACGTAAGGATAAGACACACAGAGCAGCAAGCAACGTCTGACTCACTGAGCCAGACACGAGAATTCGACATTGTAGATTCAGACGAGCCTTGTGAGGGAAGATGTGTAATGAAAGTCGATGGAGATCATTCTGAACGCAAAGTTTATCTACTCCCATCTGTACGAGAGTCATCCAAATCTGTACATTCATGTCTGAGTCAGTCTGACTCTTCAGGAAGGCATTGCGTACATATGTAGTGTAAAGTCCAGGCCCGTAGGAGTAAGTCAGTGATCAACGATCGAGGACAGTGGCACCAATCAATTTGCCGGATTGCTAATGCCGATGGATGCCGAGACACGCACCTCCTCGACACCGTATCAATCAAATCCGACCTCTCGGTCAATTACCCCAAAAAATTAGATGAAACGTCAAGTATACGTAGGAGCAGCTGGTCCGGCAACCTTTCGGGTTCCCGAGACGCCACTGTAGTCCAGACCGTCCAGGATCCTTGATAACGGGAACCACTGGCACGGAGGAAGCTTGGTGCGACTGATGCGGCCACAAGATGCGACCATCTCATTCCGTTCACAGACGTGGAGATGATCGCGATATGCAGCTTTCTGCAAGGCGGCCATTATTGGACTGCCGCGCCGGACATAGTCAGCATCAATCGATGTGAGTCGGGCTGTTAACGGGGCTGATGTTACTTGATCGATGCTCAGGTTATGTCAACTCGCTTCTCGCGGTGAGATGATCAGACGCTCCTATATTCATCCGCGCTCACGTAGATTGATCTCGAGACGAATAATTCGCGAACGAGAATTGAGATGATTCTCCAATATCGAAGTACACGTGGGCGCTATTGACGATACAGTATTGTGTTTATTTCCTTTTCGCGCACATTTCCACGCACATTTGCAGGGCCCATAAAATGGCTTTGTTTTACATCTAAGACTTGTCAGGGATCACCTCAGTAAGCTTCTTGAAGAAGTCAGGATCGGTATCGTCCGCAACCGAAGACAATGTCAGTTCATTCCACTGCTCCACCTCCTTCTTGATGTCGTTGAGCTTGTTGAGGATGACCCATTGCGAGTCGGCGCCCAAGGGCAACCTGAGAGGAGGGTTGGCTTCCCGAGAGATGGTGATGAGCGCTCGGCTGACTATGAACCGTGTGGTAATTAATGGGGGACAAAATGTCAAGGATCCGAAGAAAGCGACGCACGCTTGACCGCGTCCCCCATGGGCTGCGTAGTCTTGTAAAGGTCACGCATTTTTTTAGCAGGGCTGTCAGGGGTATCGTAGGCAGGAGGCAAGGGGCGATCGACCATGCTGCCCTTGGCCCACTCAGTCCTCACTCCTCCAGGCTGGACGGTGATGACTTTGATGTTCCATTCAGGGAGAAGCTCCTTGTGTAGTGCCTCACTGAATCCTTCGAGAGCTGTAAAAGCACGTTTGGCTATGAGGTTCTTTTTCGACACGATGTAGTCAAAACACACCGAATTTGGTCGCGGAGTAGAAGGCAAGGGTAGGGTTCCCGATGAAACCGCCAACGGAGGAGACGTTGATGATACGACCTGCAGGGATCTTGTTGTCGCGGAAGTATTTAACGGCCTAGAAATGTGATCAGAGACACGGATGTGTTGGGTCGATAACGGCAAGTACCCACCTCACGACTGATGCGAACTGCGCCCCAAAAGTTGACTTCGAATTGGTATCGCGCGTCCTCATCACTGGTAGCCTCGACGACGCTGTTCAAACCGTACCCAGCGTTGTTGACGACGACGTCAATGCGGCCAAAGTGCTTATGGACATTTTCGAAGAGAGCTTCAGCGCTGTGAGAAGGGTTTCCGACGTCATGTTGGAGGACTAGCAGTTTGTCAGAGGGGTAAGATGCGGAGAGCTCTGAGAGACTGGATGTTTTGCGTGTGATCGCGGCGACACGTTCGCCAGCCGCAATCACTTCCTTGACGGAAGCTTGGCCAATACCAGCGGAAGTACCAGTGACTGTTGAGCGCACGTAAGGATCAGATCTTGCGAGAGCAACAAGCAACGTCTGACTCACTGAGCCAGACACGAGAATTCGACATTGTGGATTCAGATGAGCCTTGTGAGGAAAGATGTTCGATGGTGATCATTCTGGGCGTGCAAAGGGGGTCATTTTATCAACTCCCGTGTACGAGAACAGTCATCCATCTGTACATTCATGTCCGACTCGGACTCGGACTTCAGCGTAGGCGTAGTAAGCACAGTGGAGCAAGTTTATTACATAAGCTTTGGACTCCTTGTTCTACTCACCCACTCGACGATAGGCCCTTCACATCAACGATCGAGTCAATTTGCCAGATTGCTAATGCCGATGGATGCCGAGACACGCACCTCCTCGGCACCATCTCAATCAAACATCAGCTGAAGCGTCAAGCATACGTAGGTGTTCTCGGCAGCGTACTCAGCAGCCGGTCCGGCAACCTTTCGCGTTCCCGAGACGAGCCACTGCAGTCCACGAACCGTCGTAGTAAGTACGGAGGAAGCTTGATAACTTACGACTGACGAGCCATAAGATGCCACCGTGGATATGATCACGATATGAAGCTTTCTGCAGGTTATAGCAGTAGGCAGGTTCTTGTGAGAATAAACAAAGTGCGTGCACGTTGCACTGGCGACAGGCTACTCAACATGCATATAATAGCTTGGTGTATAACTTCTCCCTATCAAATTGAGGAACAATACGTTCAGCGCAGCCTCCGCGGATCCATTTGTTCCATGCTTCCTTGTGAGCGTACTTACATCAAAAGAATGTACTATACATTAAGACGATGTAGACGCTCTTATCTGTCCTACGCTCCATTCAAACTTGAGTTGCACCTGTATGTCTCGTGATAGCTCGCTTGGTTGCTGCTGCCCATTCCATGGTCCAAGCGTATTTGTCCCTATAAAAAACTCGGGGTGCACCGTGACTCGGGTTGTCTATGAGCGTGTGAATTGATGCGAGACATTGGCGACATGACGTACAGCAGGGAACGCCCGCATCGCGTCGTCTCTTTTATCGCTGTACTCAATACCTGGCCAAGTTATGTTTTGGAGAAAAAGCCAACGGTCAAGGAATGGCAAGTACTTGTTAAGATGCACGAGAGTTTTATACTGACGAGAACCCAAGAGTCGAATGAGAACAGTCACACCTCACGAATCGTTCGCCGCAAGGAACCTAAGTCGTTCCAGATCCATGCTCGAGAGATATGGTCGGTCGCATTCCTCGTTGATGGGAATCACATTGTGGGCGGTGGCGCGGATCAAAAAATTGGACGTTGGCGAGTGGAAGATGGGAGGGAGGTGGAGATGCCAATCATGGGTGCAAGAAGTGCTGTTCGCGGCATCGCGGTGTCACAAGATGGGAGGTGTGTCGTCAGTGGGACGAGTCATGGCGTCGTCACAGTCTGGAATGCAAAGACACGCGAAAAAGTGTCCGAGTTCAAGGCACGATCTCAAGGTGAAGTCGTGTCGGTGTGTGCTATAGATGTCTCACCAGGGTCAACGAGAATCGCAACTGGATCCGAGGATGGCACTGTTCACGTCTGGTCGCTCGACACTGGTGAGCAGCTCCTCGGCCCCTTGCAACACGACTACCCAGTGGTTGGGGTCAAATTTTCACCCAAGGGACGCCTTATCGCAACTGCCACTCAGTGGGGCAGCAATTCCGTTCGCGTGTACAATAGTCAGAACGGTCGCCTCGTCGTCGACTTTCCAGTGAGAGTCAACTCGCTCGCCTGGGCCCGCGACAACAAGCAGCTCTTCGCCCTGTCTTGTGATGGCAACATCAGTAGTCTGGATGTATCCACGGGAATAACGCTCTCGCATTGGCCCATCCAAGGTAGCAATGATCCGCGGTGCATTTCCCTAGCGAGCAACGGCGCATTCATCGCAGCCTCTGGCAGTACCTCGGTCTCGTTTTGGGACACTACAACGCACAAGAAAATCGGGTCTCTCGTTCAGCATCCAGATATCGTTGAGTGCATGGCAATCTCAGCAAATTATGACATCGTCGTTGGTGGTGGCCAGACGATCACCCTTCGCAGTCTCTCTGATATTCTTCCCCCAGCCTACTGCAAGGATGTAAGCGCACCTGTGTCGGAAGCTGGACCTATGTGCTAATAACAGGCTGCTGTATTGACTGTTCCAGAGCCCACTGGCACTTAAGCCGGCTACCCAGGACAAGAAGGCTGAAAATACTGATCGCGAGGAGACCCGTGAATCGCTTCTTATACCGGATGAAGACCCTGGTACGTTCTTTTTTAACCCAATCCTGGTTTCCTGACGACGGAAGCCCGTCAGAGGAAACAATAGCGGATCTCCAGAAAACTGTCCAGGAACTACGTGGCCTGCTCGCAGACTCCCAACGCATAGCCAACGAGGAAAAATCTAGGTTCAGCGAAACCATCGAGTCCCTTGGTGAAAAGGAAAAGGGCTTGAGTGCGTCCAAGTCCATGAGCGCTTTGGCTTACAGTGCATTGACGCTGACTTACATAGACAGCAAGATTGCGAATCTCGAGAAAACCGTGCAGAAACTCCACGTACAATTCGCCGAGTCCCAACGCAAGGCCGATGGCCTCACCCAGATCCTGCATGCCCACGAACAGAAGCATCATTGCGAATCGCTCTATGCCGAGGACCGTATTATTGATGCTGCAGAGTCTGTTCTTGACATATTGACTACCATGAGCGAGGAAGTGAGAGCCAACAAATTGCTCATGGACTGGCTTGTTGGTGAGTCTCAATGTCGTATAGTATATGATGAGGGTGTTCTATTTGTATCAACAGAGTTTACCAACCGATGCACATCCAAGCTGGAATTGATCGGAGACGAGACGTCGAACGTCGATGAAGCACTCACGGCCTACGCTACCGCGTTGTCGCTCGGACCCTCAGCTCCGAACGCTCTACTAGTCAAGTGGGCGAAGTTGATAATAATCCATGACACAGTGGATAAAGCGTTGGGTACCCCCCACAAGGTATGCTTTACGTGTAGGATTATATTTTGACACTGAGCCTCTTCCGGTCCAGTTCAAACTTCAAAAATATGTCGTCTATCAGACTATCTGCGATATGCTTGAAGGGGACGGCCGCATCTCGGAAGCAATCGAGTGTTTCTGCCAAATGCGGCGCGAGCTAGTAATGGGCACGACTAGTCGTGATGACCGAGCGCAGTGGGAACTCAGTGAGTGACTGAGTGAGCAATACTAATATTGATGCTCATCTGAGAGCTCCATACAGGTTTTCAACGGCGATGCAGAGAGAGGCTAGAAAAGCTCGGCGATGCCGCAATGGACTCTGAGAGCTATGATGAAGCCGTCAAACGCTTCTCGACCATATTGTTGCTTGACCAAGTGGATCAGATCGATTTTCTCATCAAGCGGAGCAAAGCGCGAGCATCGATGAAATTGTGGGATGACGCCCTGAGGGATGCCGACGAGGTATATGTCGCGTCTCATTGTCTTTCGGACAGATCAATGACCGAGCGCGCAGGCTATCAAACTCGACCCGTCATGTCATCGGGGCTACGAGATGAGGCATGCAGCGTTACACGGGGCAAAACGTTACACCGAGGCGGCTGAAGCATTCCATAGGATGCTTTCCAAATTGGAGGAGTCTTCGGATGAACGCATTCGCGGTGAGCCTATTTTCTCGATATCACTGACCACCACATGTCAATTGATACTGATTACCAATGATAGAGCTTCGTCGGCGATACTTTGACGCCACATCTGCAATTCGGCGCGTCGCCGAGCAGACCGTTCGCGATATGCCGCGGGTACTCATCGACACCGCCACCGGTCGTCTATGTGACAAGAAACAGCAAGTAGGGACGTTCGAGGCGCTCCCGATATACAGTGAGCTGGTGTCATCGATGACGACGGAGCTAGACTATGCGCGTATTTGGAGAGAAGTCAAGGAATTCTACCGATACGTGATGCTTTCACACAAGTGGGAGTATGATGAACCATTGCTTCAATTGGTCGAGAACATCTCAATTTACACGCTGGAACAATCTTTGGCAAACACCAAGCTACAGGCCTTCTGTTTACTAGTGCAATCCCTCGGTTTCCGATGGGCATGGAGCGACACATGCTGCGTCGATAAAGTCAACAACGTGGTATTGCAAGAGTCACTTGTCGCGATGTTCATGTGGTATCGTGGGTCCTCCTTGACAATTGTCTACCTTCGCGGTGTCTCGTCGAAATTACAAGGGCCAGGTGGCCTCGGGGGGAGCATCTGGAACACTCGAGCATGGACATACCAAGAATATATCGCTGCTGAGACCGTTCAGTTCTACACCGAGGATTGGAAACCATACCTCGGTTTGGACATCTTCAACCACAAAGAGTCACCTACCATCATCTTGGAGATGCAACAGGCAACGGGAGGCTCTGTACAGGATTTAACTATCCTTCGTCCCGGCCTCGACAGGGTGCGCGAGAAGCTCTACCTGGCTTCTATGCGTCAAACGACGCTTGTGGAGGATATCGCGTACTCGTTGCTTGGCATCTTCAACGCTGCCATTCCGGTCATCTATGGCGAGGGGAATCGCGCAGTTGGTCGGTTCCTGGAACACATTTTGACAGGCTCGGGTGACGTCACGATCCTCGCTTGGACTGGGCGCGCGGGTAGCTACAATAGCTGCTTGCCTCCCAATCTCACTGTCTATAACCAAATCGCGCCACCACATGTTCCGCAACCCATGGAGACGACCGAGGTGGACAACATCGTGATGGAATTGAATTCGTCCTTGCCCGACCTTTCCGTGACCGTCAAGCTGTATGACCACCTCAACAAACTTCCTTCACCATCCTTCACTGCCAGTCGACTGAGTCTCCCCGGCATTGTTTTTTCAATCACCGAAATCAATGCAACTGCGTGGTCGGGTTCTGGGACCAAGTTACGTATTTACTGCGCGACGACGTCTCTGCTTGGAGAGGTAGAGATCAAGACGACAGACGACCTATCTAGGATGAAGGGCCTCCTTCTCGTTCATCCCTGGATCAGTCCTTTGCTCGCTCAGGAATTCTCGCGTGGCGCAGCTGCGCTCGACGATACCTCGCAGGCACTGCGGCTCCTTGCGCGTCTCAGGCAGCCGTTTGGTGCGTTACTGCTCGAGCCGCTGTCGCGTGCGCGGTATAGACGCGTTGCAGCAGATTGCTTGATCATGGTTCAGGTTCGCTCGGAGGCGTCGTTGACCGAATTGATGGGTGGTATTCGCTCGGTGGACATACAGTAGATGTAGCTGACTGGTTTTGCAATCTTGACGACGTATTCTGATGTTGTACCCTACCTTGATGACATCCGAACCGTAGCAATCTTATCTCAACGTTTATCGTGGGTCGATATCGGCACTGGGGGACTTGAAATCCAGACAACAGACGGACTGGAGACGCAGGATCTTCTCCTGCATTCCAGACCGTATTCGTAGGGCGGATGCAGTATAACGGCTTGTATACGGGCGATGGACCTTTGGTAGTGGTCTAGAGCATGTTTCAACATAGGGGCTCATCTTGCCGACTACCATGGGATGACGTTGCAGCCCATCCTTCGAACTCTGGTCATTTTGAGCATGAACTGAGTCCCTGTTCTATCCGCTGGGCTGTCTTCATCGACCATATGCATTGGACCGCAAAGCGATCGGGTATCCTAACACCAGAACTGGAGTTCTAATACGTCTATCGGTAGCTTGGGAGATGGACGATTTACCGCAATGTGGACGTCTAGAAAAGATCGATCACACGATGTATATAGTTGAGCATATATTTGTCAGGTGTATCATAAACGTAGACATTTGTGAAGGAAAAACTTACCTCGTGCACTTTGACGATAGTTGAGATCAGCAGGATCGGCTGGCAAGAAGCGCTACGCAGATGAGTCACATCGTGTGAATGGCTAACATAATGGTTAATCTAAGCCACGTGCGTTGACAAAGAAAAAAAGTGAGTCAGGGGTAGATGGTTACAGTTTGCTTTCCATTCTTTCCGACGCTCTAAATACCTAGCCATCATGTTTTCAAAAATACTGCAGGGACCAGAGAATGGTGAGTACATTTCGGAAGAAGAACTGAAAGAAGATGCTAACCAGAACATAAGAGCCGACTTGGAGGAAAATACGGCCTTTCGCTAGTAACCGTTACCAAAAGGCGAAAACGATCGACATCGACGGTGAAGGGAACATACGTTCAGTCGCTTTTTTCCTTGGAGGGAGTCACATCGTTACCGGTGGCGTGGAATCCAAGATTCAGTGTTGGCGAGTGGAAGATGGCGAGGAAGTGGGCACGCCAATAGAAGCGCGGTCCACTGTTTGCAACATCGCGGTGTCACCAGATGGGAAGTGGATCGTGAGTGGGACCAACATGGGTGATGTGACGATGTGGAATCCGGAGAGCCACGAGTTCGTGGTAACTTTACTAGGACACGCAGAATGGGTGCGTGCTGTGGACGTGTCTCCAGATGCGTCAAGGATTGCGACCGGGTCGTATGACAGGACTGCCTGCGTTTGGTCGCTCTCCCCTAACACGCAACTCCTCGGCCCCTTGAAACACGACTGGTCCTTGGCCGCCGTCAAGTTTTCACCCGACGGACGCCTTCTCGCTACTGCGACGTGGTGCCGCACTTCACTTCGCATCTACGACAGTGCGGACGGGCACCTCCTAATCGACTTCCCAGTCCAAGTCAGCTCTTCCGAAAACCAATCCCTTGCCTGGGTGAGCGATAGCAAGCACCTATTCGCCTTGTCTCGTGATGGGAATATTAATTGTCTTGACGTGTACAACGGGACCACGCTCTCTCGATGGCTAATTCACAGCTCCAACAACCCCCGGTGTATTGCCCTTGCAAGCGACTGCCAATACATCGCAGCGTCTGCTGGCTCGTCTGTCTCATTCTGGGACACTACGACACAACAGCAAATTGGGTCGGTCATAGAGCATCCCGCTCTCGTCTCCTCCATGGCCATCTCAGAGAAATACGAGCTTGTGATCGGTGGGGGCAAGCAAATTACACTGCGGAATATTCATGATATGCTCCATCCAACGTGCAAGGAAAATCCTAGTTCACATGCATTAAAAGCAGACCTATGTCAAAGTATGTTCATTCGTATCTCGACGTAGCTCGCGTTTCATTCAACTACCTCATCCATTAGGTGAACAACAGTAGCGAATCTCGAGAAACACACGCCAGCCCTGCCGCCATATTCTAACGCCGAGCAAGTTAGAAGTAATCATCTCCCTTCGTGCCCACTCGTGCCCATGCCACGACCGCTTCAGTCCGTCAATTGCCCCTCCGTGGATGTCAATCGCTGTGGCAGTCAAGAAAGGAAATAGATATGATGTGCGTCGCGTACAGGAGGTCACATAGACTACATGTACCAGTAGGGATGTGATGTTTATGAGCGAAGAGCCCGAAGCACCCGCCGTTCATTCTTTGCCAGCACTGTTCAGTACCGGAAGCGAAGATGGTTGAATTGCATGGTTCAAAAATCAAATACTCTTCAACACCCATAGCTGGGTTCTTTTCCGTTCTATGAGATTAGAGCAAAAGGTAATTCCTACTCTCAACTGAGCCCTGATCCTTACTTCGTGTACAACTTGCCATGGTATCCATCCGACTATGGAAAGTCAGACAACTCGCGCGATTCGGATCAGATTTCAGACTCAGTGGATCAGTGGGAGTGTGACTGAGACGCCCACAGGAACTACGGGTTTTTCTGTAGATGCTTCCATATTACAGCGAAACTAACGCAAACTGCTGTAAATCGAGACGCCACGTTTGTTTTTCTGGGATGGTCACGCTTTATAAATAGTGAGTATACGGGCAAGATGATAGCAAGTCATACTGACAGGCTGACAAGTTACTGGCACCTAGTTGTGTCCCATCCGAGTCGGATGAACGCATCATTTTCCACCAGCGCAAATGTTCGTAGATCGAAGCCCGATATCTTCCTAACTTCAGTCATCTTCCTTGATGATGGAAGACATGTTGTGGGAGGCGGATTCTCAGCCAAGATTCGACGTTGGCAAGCAGATGTTCAGAAGGTAGGGCAGCCAATAGGCGTCGACATTCTCAGTCTAGCAGCATCACGGGACGGCATGTGGATCGTGAGTGACTTGTGCTGAGTATTCTACAGATAGATCGTCAAACCTTCCACAAATACACTTCAAACCTCCTGAATAACCCTCTCCGAGATCCACTCTTGCAAGGTCGGATCGAGAAGTATCAGGGGCACTTTGACCTGCACCGAAGTAATATTCGCCTTCTCGCCTTTCCACTGACGATATTCCGCAAACGTGCCCGCCTTCACTATCCGGATCGTCGGGAGGCGTATTTTCCCGAGCTCGAGCGCGAGTCTATGGTCCACATTAGTGGCGACAAGGGCATCGAATAATTTCTGCGGTGCTAAATGCGCGTTGGGCCCTGTAGTACGATCGGATTGGTGAGTGTTCACTCGTCGATCAAGCTGTGGGGGAGCACTCCGACGCACCAAGAGGTCCCGCGAGTTCGACAAAAAAA
>JBBPOE010000886.1:0-11554 GCA_038091295.1 Tylopilus felleus | reverse complement strand
CCAGCTTGGCAGGAACCCTTACCCGTCTCACCCCGCTTCCCACTGGTAGATCATTTGGATCCCGGATATCATGTCCCGGAAGAATAACAAGTCCACCAGGACTTTAGGAACTTTTACCCATCGCTTCAGTCTTCACCACCACTGCTCGAGGAACCTGTCAATTGGACATACATCCGATACTGCCTACTAGAACAGGAAATCTTCAGGTCTGGATTCTCCACTCCCCTCACTTCAAGTTTGGTCAGGATCACTCACGATCCATATGGAGCATTCGTCCCGAACCCAGTTGAGGACCTTATTCAAGAGGGAATTAACTTGGACATTGAGCAGCAAGGAGATCGATGCTGTCGCTCAGATTCATGGGAGAGAAATGTTTTGAAGAGGAGAAGGATCTCATCGGAACTACCATCTTCATCTTCTGCCCCTTTCCCTCCTCGTCATTTTCCCCCTCCTCCTATCCCTCATTGGCACTGAGGCATACCTGATTGCTTTGGTTATCATCACCCTCTTCTATGTAGATCGGAACACCTTAGGCGCCCTGCACATTACTGCCAATCGCAAGGTATCTACAAAGTTTGTATGTAGGGAACTAGTAGAGGCAGATAGAAGGGAACAAGCTGCCACTAGAGACGAACAGTCTGAGATTGAGAGAGAGCTCGAAGATCGAGAAACCCAAGAAAACATTCCACCACCAGCATATGTAGCACCTGAACTGCCAGTTGCTAACCCTACTAACCCTACTAACTGAGCCGCTCCAAGGATAGTCTTCGGAAGACTCCCTCTTTCTGTTCTTCCTATTCCAGAAGAGATTTGTATTCGCAGAGATACTCTGCCAAATCGTCCAAGGACCCCTAACCCAACCTTCCATTATCGCTACAACCCCAGAGATTTCCTAGTCGCTGGACAAGAAACAGGCGGCCCCTCCGGAAACACATCGGAAGTCCCCTCGGGATATCAAACCCCTGACGCTGAGTTAGCTGACGTTGAATAGATCTGGATCTTGTAAGCAAACATTGGAAATTGTCTAAGCCCGATAAGGAAAGGTTCCAGAAAAGCATAAACTCTATTGCCAAGCACAAATCCTCTAGTAACCCCTATTCTCCTAAGTCTGCTTACAGAAAGCTATTGAAGAAAGCCTGAAAACTCAAGAAATCTATCAAGTAAGAAATCATGTCTCGCACACAACTTCAACAAGATATCACCAACGCCCTTGCCCTTGCTGGTCAAGATTGGTCGCAAGGATCAGCAGTGCTGAACACCGCCTTCACTAACCTTCTCACTACCCTCGACAATATGGGAGGTCAGCTCCTTGCAATGCAGGCACAAGCAACTGCCACTGCTGCCACTATGGCCCAGATGGCCAAAATCTCTAAGCTACTTGCAGATCCAGGACCGTTTGATGGATCTATGGCCAAATTCGAGGAATGGTGGGCTAAGGTCAAAGCATGGCAAGCAGAAAATCATCTTGCCATGCCTGCCAACACAGACAAACCAGTCCGTGCAGTACTCTCTCACCTTGAAGGACCCAAAGCAGGAAGCTTTGCTAGAACGCGTCTAGAAATCCTAAACAGTGGAACCACCTACACATGGGCACGAATATGCGGTGAACTAGAAGAGCTATTTTGACCAGCTAATCAGAAGAATTGGGCATGGAAGAAGCTCAGAGAACTCAAATAAGGCAGGATAATGATTGATGAATGGATCATCAAATTCCAAACATATAGCCAGGCCGCTCAACTCGACCAAGGGCAACTGATCGACATCATTGAGCAGAATATTGACCCATCCATCATCCAGAAGATCATCAAAGAAGACATTCGCCCCATGGATCCAGCTGATTACCTAACCAAGGTATGGAACATCGGTCAAAAGAGACAATTGACCCGGTTCCTAGGAATCGCAGGATCATCCAGGCAACGAGACCCTAACGCTATGGACATCAGTGCCTTAGATACCATCTCGGACCAGGAATCCGAAATGGAGATCAACACTTTCACTAAAGGAAAAGGGAAAGCCAGGACCCCCAATTGCAACAAGAACCGATCTCTTGTTTCAATTGCAGAAAACCAGGACACATGGCTAAAGCATACAAGATCCCCTTGATCAGATGCCAGGAATGCAATTGGTCTAGAGGAGGCCACAAGCCGTGATGCTCCAAGGCATCAAAGATCCGAACAACCACTGAAAAACCTGCTACATCTTGGGATCAGGGATCCCGCGCCATTCAAGAAATGAGCTTTGATGAAGCCAAGGCCTTTTTCTATGACATGCACAATGTTGAAGACAAGTGAAAAGCCAAAGCGCTTTGATCAATCTGGGTGATCAAAGTGACTCTCGATCGGTACATACAATTGCATCTCTAAATTATAGTCAAACAGGGTCTTCGACTGGTTCGGAGCTCGGCTGGGATTCTAAACCAGCACTTAATTTCATTTACATTCCTACTCCCATTGAAACCCCAGAACCACCGAGATACATATTGAACTGCAATACACGTAGAGACATAGTATTGAAACTCAACATTGCACCTGTAAGGCAAAACCATTACTTCAGCAGAATCGAAGCTCTCCTCGATAGTGGAGCTAACACCATATTCATTGATCGGAAATGGGCACAGATCAGGAAGATACTGCTACTTCCATTGCCGAACCCCATACCGGTATACAACATAGATGGAACATGTAATTCGGCTGGTGACATCACCCACTATGCCAAAATAGTCATTGATTTCCAGGGTCACCGAGAAAAGGTAGTAGCTGAGATAACCAATCTTGGCAGGCACCAATTGATCCTTGGATACACATGGTTGAAGCACCACAACCTGGACATTGACTGGGAAACTGGTCAAGTCAAAATGACTTGCTGTCCATGGACTTGCAAAGTCTTGCAAGGCAAGTCTCCTCTTGAGCAATCCATCAACGCGCTTGACCAAAATGGCCTCAGGACCATCCATGCAATCAAAAGGAAACAGGAACAATTGGAGACTCCAAAATCTGATCTGAAACCCGAGGATCTAGTCCCTAAGGCATACCACAAATTCCTTAAAGTCTTCTTGAAGAAGGAGTCTGAGCACATGCCAGTCTGCAAGGCGTGGGATCACGCTATTGACATGAAAGACACCTTCATACCCAAGAAAGAAAGACTAATTCCCCTATCACCACAGGAACAGAAAGAAATATCCAACTTTATTGATGATCAGACCAGGAAAGGTTACATCAGACCGTCTAAATCCCTTCAGACCTCCCCCGTGTTCTCCGTCCCCAACAAGGATGGAAAGAAATGAATGGTACAGGACTATCACTATCTTAATGAACACACAGTCAAGAACAACTATCTGCTCCCTCTCATTAGGCAGTTGTCCGAGAAACTGCAAGGAGCTAGGTTGTTCACCAAGATGGATCTCCGATGGGGATACAACAATGTCAGAATCAAAGAGGGTGACAAATGGAAAGCCGCTTTCACTTGTCACCGAGGCTCCTTTGAGCCCCTAGTAATGTATTTTGGGCTATGCAATTCACCCGCCACCTTCCAAGCAATGATGAACGAGATCATTGCCGATATGGAAGACATCTTGGTGGTCTATATCAATGATTTACTCATCTTCACCAAAACTGACAATCAGTAAGAGCATGACAGAATAGTACTTGAAGTCCTTCGATGACTTGAAGAACATGATCTCTTCGTCAAGCCAGAGTTCTGAGTCAAGGAAGTCGAATTCCTAGGCATGACCATCTCTGCCGAAGGAATCAAGATGAACAATGACAAAGTCAAGGCTATACTAGAATGGCCCACCCCAAAAACTGTTCGCAGTGTGCGTAGTTTCTTAGGACTAGCCAACTTCTACCGAAGGTTTATCAAAGACTATGCTCAGGTAGCTCATCCTCTGAACGATCTAACCAAGAAACATCAAGCCTTTGAATGGAAAGAATCGCAACAGACAGCATTTAATACACTCAAGCAACGATTCACTACCACCCCTATCCTTGCATTCCTGGATATTGACAAGCAATTCCGCCTAGAAACTGATGCATCAGACTTCGCAACCAGTGCAGTCTTATCTATCCTGAAGGATGACAAATGGCATCCCGTTGCCTACTTGTCACACTTGATGTCACCCAAAGAACACAACTATCCTATTGCTGACAAAGATATGCTGAGTGTTATCCAAAGTTTGGAAGAATGGAGACACAACCTAGAAGGTGCTAATCTCCAATTCAAAGTATGGAATGATCACGCAAACCTTCAGTGGTTCATGAAGCGACAAGATCTAAATCACCAACAAGCTTGATGGGCACAGTACCTTTCCTGATTCAATTTCAAATGGGTACATAAGGCTGGAGCCCAAATGGGTAAGCCTGATGCCCTATCTCGCTGAGATGATCATAGTGTAGGAATTCAGGATGACAATAAAATGGTTCTCGTCATTCCTCCACAACAGATCACTTTCACCACTCTACACATAGCCACCAATGCTGATGACATCAGAAACTGCATCCGAGATACCACGGTCCGAATCCAAGAGTCAGATGTCATCACATTATGTAAAAAACATGAAATCTGTGAAGATCGAGATGGAATTCTCTTCACCAAATCAGGAAAGATATACATACTGAAACGGCCAAACTCACTCAAGAGCTGGCTGTTAAGCTAGAGCAAGGGAGAGACCTTCATCAGTGGCACTCAATGGCAAACTGAGAAGTAAGTGGCGAGACCTTGTGTGGCAAGAGTGAAGATGGGAAATCTCCAAGTGAACAAGACTGGAGGAAACCAGTCAAGTGCGCTTGGGCTTTATATACTGTCTAGGGGTTTACACTTGTGTATCCTAGATCTACAGATATCCTATGCTACAGTACATGAGGAGACCATGAGGAGCATAGCCTAGATAAGTGGATCATACCCTATAGGACGAGTGTGAGTCATGAAGAATACATGGGGCGAGCATGAGGCGAGATAGGGGTCATAGAGTGGAGATGAAATACATGAGGTGCCTAGATGCGAGGCTGTGTGATATGCATAGTGAAGGATCTGCCATGAGGTAAATATGAGGTGGACAGCCATAAGGCTGTGCGAGAGTCTAGACTGGTGGCATTACATAGGATAAGAAGTGTAGCAATTGGTAGTGACTGTTATTGTAGTGAGGTTGGGAGTTTGATCCCCGGGTATGGCAAATAATATAGGGGCGAAGTAAAGCGAGCGTAACATGTACCCGAAGACCAAGACCTCCGGATGGAGATAGTATGTCTATATCACGATACTCCTATCCCTGGACATCCCGGAATGGAGAAAACCCTTGAACTGATGTAACACAGCTACACCTGGCCAGGAATGCCAACCTTAGTCAAGGACTATGTGTCCAGATATGATTGCTGTGCACACTTCAAAGGATCTAACCAAGCTCTGCCTGGAAAGTTGAAATCACTCGACATCCCACCAGGCCCTTGGAAAGAAATATTCACTGACTTTATCACAGATCTCCCCAAATCTGAAGGATTTGACAGCATCCTGATAGTAGATGATCAATTCTCCAAAGAGGTCGAATTCATCCCTTGCACCAAAAGCATGTCCGCTCTTGACACCGCAAAACTATACTTGTGCCATGTATGGAAACACCGTGGACTACCCACAGGGTTGGACAGAGGTCCACAATTTGCATCACAAGTAATGAAGGATATTTGCAAGAGATTAGGAATCCAGCCCTGATTATCCACTGCATATCATCTGCAGACGAACGGACAAATGGAAAGGATTAGATCTACAACAGTACCTCCGAATATTCACCTCAGAAAAGCAGAATGAATGGGTCAGTTGGTTACCACTCATGCAATTCTCCTACAGCACCAAGAAACAACTTAGTACAGAGAAATCACCGTTTGAAGTCACACGATCTTATCAGCCAAAAATGGGCTTTGAGCAAAGAACTACAAAGGCACCAGCAGCTGAGGAACTAACGAAGCAAATGGAAGAAACTCTGGAACAGGCAAAATAAAACATAGAAAAAGCTAAGGCGCATATGAAGCGTCAAGCAGACAGACACAGATCTAAGGCACCAGATTACGAGATTGGTGACAAAGTTTGGCTCTCCACCGAAAACCTTAAACTTACCCGAGCATCAAAGAAGCTCATGGAACGATGGCTTGGTCCCTATGACATCACCAAGTGCATTGGAGATAACACACTAGAACTGCGACTCCCGAGATCAATGAAGATCCACCCTGTAGTAAACATATCACGAGTCAAACCATACAAGGAACACCTTGAAGGCCAATCTACATTCAAACCCGGTCCTGTGCAAGTCACAGAGGACAGAGAAGTAGAGTTTGAAGTAGAATCCATCATAGATTCACGATAGAAAGGACGACACCTAGAATACCTAGTCCACTGGAAGGGCTATTCTGATGAAGATCGCACCTGGGAACCAAAAGGCAATCTCTCTAACACATTGGAAGCAATCAAAGACTTCCACTGCTCTAACCCTAATGCCCCACGTGCACTTAATATGTCGCAAGCTGACTTCTATTCCTTGTTCACTTATTGTGGTAAACCGATACCAGAGATTGATCAAACCCGCCTACCCTTTGATCGGCTTGATGTCGATTAATCCTGGGGTGCACCAGGGCAAAAATGCATTTATCCACCCCGCCTCATGGCCACCTCATGCTTACCTCATGGGAATCCCTTTACCATACATATCACACAGCCACACATCTAGGCGCCTCATGTATTTCATCTCCGCTCTATGACCCCTATCTTTGCCTCATGCTCATCTCATGTATTTCATTATATACTCCATGACTCACCTTCATCCTATAGGGTATGATCCACTGATCTAGGCTATGCTACACATGTTCCCCTCATGTACTATAGCACAGGATATTTGTAGATCTAGTGTATACAAGTGTAAATCCCTAGACAATATTATAAACCCCAAGCGCACTTGATTGGTTTTCCCCCTAGGAGTCTTGTTCACTTGGAGATTTCCCATCTTCACTCATGCAACACAAGGTCTCACCTTTACTTTTTAGTCTGCAATTGAGTGTCACTGACAGTGGTCTCTCCCTGCTCTAGCAACACCAGCTCTTGAGTGAGTTTGGTTGTTTCAAAGAAAACAAACTGAGTTCTTAAGCTGAGGAATAAGCTGCAAATGGACCTCATGGAGCATGCTGGATGTGGAGACCTGTTAGCCAGCAGGGCATTGTTGATGGCCAGATAAAAATTGCAAGAAGCAAGGAAGAGGAAATCTGGAAAAATGAAAAATGCTCAAAAGCCTCCTGTAATGCATGCAAAAGCCCAAATACAAGAAAAGGAAAAGGGTAGAGGAGGAGGAAGAAGAGGAGTTTGCTGATAATGAATGAGATGATGTATTAGTGTAACTTGACATATAGCATAAATCATATCCCTATGACATGTGTAATATTTGATAGGATTGGTCACTACTATATAGTCAAACAAAACAGAACTGCCTGAAATCTATTCTGATAGTATGTTTCCCATGTATATAAGATTTAAGGACTATTCTACAACCATTCAAGATGCTGCTATTGTTTTTTCTGATTAATGCCTTTCACCTAGCCCTACTCAGCCCTATTATATGGTAACCTACCCCCCACCACTGGTCCAAATAAACCAGTATCGCTGACCAGCTGTTCAAATGGTATCCACCCATCCACCCAATGTACATGACATCTATGGACTATGATATAACTATTGGTAGTGCTCCTATATTTTATTTGATTGACATCTTCTATCTGTGCCACTTATCCCTACCACTGTTCCAAATAAATCAGTAGCACTAACCAGCTGTTCAAATTGTTTTCCCCCAATGTATGTATATAACATTGATAGACCGTAATGTATTAACAACCATTGCAAGTGCTCCTATATTTTTCCTCATTGACATCTTGTATCTGTTGTTACTTTTGGTGATTTTGCCCTCTTTTCATGCTTTTAGATCATTGTAGACTTTCTAGCATAAAGCACTACTTCTAACCATCGCCATTGGATTCCCCATGGTCGATAACCCTATCCACTTTTTTTCCTCAATGTTCTAGACCCTTGTGGTTGCTCTACACTTCTTTTCATCGAGTTGTGATGACTTTGCCACAATTGTGGCTGATTGTGGCTGCCAGTTGTTTATCAGCATTTACAGCCACTCGACTTAAGCCTTGGAGTGCTCTGTTCTGTTTCCCTTAGTTACTCACAGTTGATTCCAGGTCAGTAGCTCATTGTTGTTCACTCAATATCATTCTTGGTTACTGATAGTGGACTCCAGAGTGATCCTAAGCCCCTATTTAGTAGTTATCCCACTCCCACAAGCTTTCTGTGCTTATCATCTGTGCCCACCTACCCCCCATCACTGCTCCAAATAAATCAGTTTCACTAACCAGCAGTTCAAATTGTTTTCTCCAAATGTATATGACATCTATAGACTGCAATATGACTGTTAAAGTGCTCCTGTATTTTTTTGATCAACATCTTGTATCTGTGCCCACCTATCCCCTACCACTGTTCCAAATAAATCACTATCAATAACCAGCTGTTCAAATTGTATTCCTCCAATGTATATAACATCTATATAATGTGATATAACCATTAGTAGTGCTCCTATTTTTTTTCATGAACATCTTTTACCTATGCCCTCCTACCTCCTACTATTGCTTCAAATAAATCAGATATTCTTATCAGCAGGATAACAAAGTGTCTTTCCCAGGAGTTTTTAAACCCTCTGAATATGATAGAAAAGGTTTCAAGATGAGATTTTCTTCTGACATGATATGATATCTTCATGTCATCATCACTGTATCACTTATAACAAGGGGTCTATCTACAATCCCCCAACTTCATTCTATTTAAACTTTTGTTTTGCATTTGTAATTTCTATTTTCCCACACTCTGTATGATATTCAGACTGAATGTTTGATGGAGGTCTGAATGTGTGTAAAGAATGTCAAAGGAACTTGACTGAGTAATTTACACATCAGCCCACAGAATTCATCATTATCAAGAGTTGTGGAGAACTTTGACCTTGAGGACATCTACATGGAGCCATTTCACTGGATTGCATTGATTTTCAAATTACAAGGCAGAAAAAAAGAACACTGCCTTGGTTTGATATCCAGTGTGGGTCATTCATGACTTCCCAGGTCCATTGTATGGTGGCCTCAATGATGGTCATAACTTGCTCTTCCTTCAATTTGAGCATGGGCAGGATGCGCCAGTCAAGATCATGAAAGGAATTTTACTCATACTACCTTCAATGATCTTTACCCACCCAGATCCATGCATTGAGTCAGATGTGCATAGCACAGCAACAATTGATCTGAACTGATGATGAGTAAATGACATATAGTTGTAATAAGCACAGTATCCTGGAGTCCTGTTGCATTAATTACTGTAACTATTGTCATCTCTATTGCAACTTTGCCTACAGTTGATTTCCCTGGCCATGATTCTCACTATTGCAATAAATTTGGTCCACTTTAGGGCCATTATATAAGCACATATTGCAATATTTTTTGGGTTCTTTTGGTGGCACTTTAGTGCAATTATGTAAGTGCTTTAAGCGTGTTACGCGTAGCGTAGAACAAGCAAGCACGCACTCTGAATAGTAGCGTGAAGACTATGAAGAGATGAGATACATGCACTTAGTAGTAGCACGAAGACTAGTGATGGTGTCTTATAGCGAAGTCGCGCTAGACTTGAGATCAAACTCACTCGAGAATGCGGTTTGCAAGTTACTATGCATGTGATTGTATAGAACTAGCTTAGAGTTACATGAAAGTTGACGAGATATTTATACTACTGGAGAATGCGCACAGACCAAGAGGCACTGCGTACGAAAAAGGAAAGAAGACATAGCTATGATGGAATAGGAAAGGTGAGGCTATACGCGTTACTGTGAAGAGCAGTGCGAAGCTATACAAGCGAGAAAGGAAAAGATGTACCAGTTGAGTGGTACTAGGAAACGTCAACGTAGTAAGTGGTACAAAGGAAGTAAGAAAGGAAGAAAAACTGTAACATAACCCCCGTTCTACCTTCGAGATCACTGAGCTTGACTAGAAATCATACTCCCCTTCATTGACGACGTAGTCCGTAAGGTCCGTGTTGTCCCAGTCGTGGGCACTACAGTTCTCCTCACGATGTCCCCGGTTGTGGCAGCGGATACAATAGAGGAGGTGAGGGCAGTCGGCGCGAGTGTGGCCAGGAGCGAGCTCTCCACAGGAGGGGCAGGAGTAGGAGGCGCAATCCAATCGGAGGTGACCAACCTTTTTACATTTGAAGCACCTTTTTAACGCTAGGCACTGCAAGGAAGAAGACGAAGATGATGGGGTATCGGGCTGGGGGGAGGTGTTGACAGAGGGGGAAGGTGGTGGGGGAGTATTCGGCCTTTGCTGTAAGACGTCTCCAAAAGTGTATACGGGATCCTTTTCCTTTTTAATTTCCCGGTGGTGGGGACGTGACGGATTGGTTGGGATTCGGGAGGGGGCATCACATTTTCCTTGTTGCTTGACTTATCCCAGTCCTCGTTAGCCCAGTTAGGGGGTTCTCCCCAGGCGACGCCCGGTACTATGGGAGACGGGAGAGAAATGGGAAAGTCGTTGGGGCGGGCTGTAGCTGGGATTTCGGGTTCCTCGAAAGGAGGAAGAGTGGGTGAAGTGGGAGGGGGAGTGGGAGAAGTCGTGCGGGAAATCTGCAAAGTAGGAAGGGCGGGAGGAGAGGGTCGAAGAACCGGAGTTGGGGTGGTGAAGGTGGGGGAATAATACGGTTGGGTGAGGAATCGCTCGATGGCTCCGTCCTCGTGCTGGAAATAGAATTCCATGTCTGTGGGGGAAAGGGAGAATACGAGGGGGTAGAGGAAGTATCGTATGGATGAGGGAGAGAGTCGGTCGATGAGGTCGCAAAAGCCATGGTCATAGAGGAGGTCGAGGACAATAAGACGAGTGGCATCCGAAGCGGCGTAAGATAGGTTGTAATTGCTGCATTCTCCGGGTAGGTCTCCTAGGATGAGGCGGGAAAGATTTAAGTTTTGCCAGAGAAGTACGAGTTGAGAAAGGGTATTGTTAGAGTAGAACTCGTAGAATTCCATGATGATTTTCATGAGGTCGAAGTCGGCGAGTACAGTTTGGAAAACGACGCGACGAGCTTCACGGGGAAGGCGGTCAATGGCGGGGTGGACGACGAATGAGGTGGTAGACATGGTGGTAGTTGGCGTTTTAAGTGGGTTAAGCGGATGGAGGGAAGTCGGTTGGGTTTCGATCTTTATATTCCTGGAGGATGGCTCGTGCGTGAGAGAGATTGCTTTCTGGTTCCCAAGTGTTTTCGGCCGAAGAGAAACCTTTCCAAGATACCAGGTACTGACGACGTCGGGTGGTCCCATGGTGGGCTAGAATCTCCGCGATTTCGTACTCTTCTTCTCCTTCTATTAGATCCAGAGGCGGCTCAATGAAGTTCGGCCTGTGTTCGGCTGTTTCTCGGTACGGGGATAGAAGGGAGGCGTGGAAGACATCATGAATTTTCCAAGTGGGGGGAAGGCGGAGACGATATGAGACCGGTGATA
>JBBPOE010000885.1:0-11584 GCA_038091295.1 Tylopilus felleus | reverse complement strand
CAACGCGGCTCTCGGTGGAACTGTGTTACTAGAGATGAACGGTACGGCAAGGCATTCGGCATGGTAGACGCGCGGGCATTTTGATAATCGCAGACGAAGCTGATCATACATGGCAAAACTGTCGTGACACGTTGTGTCGTCTGTTCAGCAGCTCTGCTCCCTTTGAAAGGATGAGAGGTTTAGCGAAAACTTGTCGATGCATTTGTTTCGACAATACACCACTCGAGGAACGATCAAGGGGTTCAATAGGAGTCTGGATCACGGGTGAAAAGACAAACGAGTTTTTGCTGCGATAACCACCAGTTCTTCGTGCGGCTGGCTAGATGCTAGGCACGAAGGTTAATGTTATACGTGAGACCAAGTGGCTGGCAGGTGATGCGCCTTGCCAACTTCTGATGTGATTGGTCACTAAGAAGGATGATGCCGGTAGTTCAAATTGGCACCTGGGCGCACGACCAACATAATTGAGGGAGCTAGTGCGGGTACATAAGTACTAGTCAATCAATGCATGCACAGGCAGCATGCCTGGTTGACCATCTCGCATGAGTGCGTATACATAACAAGAATGGGGAGCGTCGCAGTCGACAGGTTCCGGCTTGGCAAGAGCCGTACCAGCCTATGTCGGTAACGACGGCCGATGTGACGCAGCAGAGCAGATGCAGTTTGACTCCGGGTACGGGATAGCATGCCGAGGGTCCAGCTCATGGAGTCTAGTAGCACCAACCCGAAAATGTATGTGGGTACGATCACGAAGTGGACAGCCTGTTTTCAAACTGACCCGGGGAAGCGAACCGAGTGAATCGAGGACCAAGCGAGTCGCAGAAAGGCTGGCCAAAGATGCAAAGGAAAGAAGGCGCTGGGGAGAAAAGGAAGCATCAGAGGAATGTGGACACCCTCGCTATATGTGACGGTCGTTGGCTCACGGCGCTCCACTGAGAACGGCAAACGTGAGAAACCTGACTTGCTGTGCAAGATCGATCTTGTGTCCGAAATGGACGTGAAGGTAGACACACTCCTCAAGCGGTCCCTCTATAAAACCCCATGCAAAATTGAACGTAGCCTTAGACTCGCACTCGGTCTTGAATGTTTCACTGTCGGTCATTCACTCATGCAAGCAATCGTTCAAGGGCCAAAGTTCGAGACCACATCATCACCGTGCACGCTCATCCCCGTAACGTCGGCAAATACTTCTCGGTATAACAACGCAACCAGGTGAGTGGTCTCATCTCGGCGCTTCCACCAACGACTAACCGATACTCCTGATACTAGTGTCCAGCTATGTTCTCACGTCATTAACCGAGGACCAGCTTCCCGTGACACGTCAGTTCTAGTACCGCGCACCCCGACTCCATCT
This sequence comes from Tylopilus felleus, assembly GCA_038091295.1. Lineage (NCBI taxonomy): Eukaryota > Fungi > Basidiomycota > Agaricomycetes > Boletales > Boletaceae > Tylopilus > Tylopilus felleus. Next base: position 10,230 of record JBBPOE010000885.1, on the reverse strand, counting down.
GACACATCCAAAAGTACATCGTTTGCTCCAAAATGGCTCCGATTCGTGCATCCAGAGGGACAGCCTTATTTCATCCTGTCTGGGGAATTCGCGTTCGTCGTTGTCACCGAGGCAAACGTGGAAGACCTACACACACGAGAACGTGTTCTCGATTGTATAATGGAGGCAAGCAAAGAATTGTACCCCCTTGGTGTCAAACTTCCTTCACGATGTGAACTTTTCTTGGAATTGGGAGATGATCCCGCGTCTTGCAATTATTACCTTGTCAATCACGCCGAAAAAGTGTTGTTCTGGATCGACGATGTTTGTACCGACCTACTCGATATCCCTCCAGCAGCGTCTCCTTTGCATTTGGGTGCGTTACTTCCGTGCTGACGTGGTCACCACGTCTCACACTCGCAATAGACATGGAACTCGAGCGACTTTACTGGGTACACGTAGAGTATTTCCCAATGCATCACGAGTCGCACCAAGAGCAATTTTCTCACATGGTAGATGACCTTTACAATGTCATTTCTCATGGTCAAGCGGGTGAGACGTGTTGCAGATGACTCGTTTACATCGGCTAATCGTGAACAACAGATAGATTGACGTCAAAGACATCCACGTTTCCGTACACAGCAGATACCTGTATGCACTTTCTGAAGCTGTTGTCGAACAAGAGAGGTTGGTCAGTCTAATACCATCCTAGGCTATCCTAATCATTACGAGTACATTACAGGGCAACGCGTGGATGGCTATACTCTTTGCTACGCCGGTAAGTAACAATCGAACTCGACATCCCCGATCATTCTGATCGTGTTGCATTAGCGCGGCTTGCTGGCGCTATAGGCATGTTTCCACGCTGCAAAGGGATATACGGCGCTACATATTCATATTCATTCACAGCGAATCAGCGGTTTGTCACCTTTTATGGCCAAAAAACTGCACAGCTAGACAGGCTGCAAGAAATGTTCGCTGTCGATGGTGTCCAACACAAATGGTTGTTGAAGCTGGCTAACACGCTCATGTGGGGCATTCCCTTGCATTACATCAACCTGCTGGATGACCTATACGTCAATGAACAAGTATATGCTGACCAATGGACACGCTTCCTAGATTTGTGCCTCGCTGATTGGACGACTAGTTTATCATGGGTACGCTGGCACGTTGAGCACGGGGTTGACATTCTTAACGTTTGATATACAGAGCCTGCCAGTGTTTATGTGAGCCACTGTGTAGCCATCTAACGCGCGCCTGTCTCAAAGCAGCTTGTTCAGAGCCAGCATCCTCCTCGCGAACGTGCGTGGTGGCACGCTCTCTACGTCCATTCCATCGGTGCTTGCCAGCGCAGTCAGCATTGCTTCTGCGTCCTGCCTCCTTCTGAGACACCAGCCACTGGCCGAATCAAGTGCTGCCGTCGGCGTCCGTCCTTTCCTATATCCAGCTTGCTCTCGGCGCTGACTTGGTCCCCCCCTAGGCGCGTTACCTTCGCTACGCCCGATCGAGCACCGTCGGGTTCCTGCCGTCCTCGGTCGCGTTTAGCCTCCCCAGGGCGAGTTACCTGTGGGGCATAGGTCTCCTCACCGCCCAATTCCTCTTCGTGGTCTCCCAGAGCGTCAGCAAGGTCGTCGCCATGGTTGCCGCCACGGTCATCGCCGCGACACTGTTGTTCATGCTGTGTGTCATACACCCCGAAGAGGCCAGCTTAAGGTCGCTCTTCCAGTCCGTCAGGTCGCTGCGTTTGTACACCCTGGACGCGCACCAAGACGAGATGATGGTATAGAGATGTGCACTTGTTCCCACGAGGACTGCCAGTGTCAAACGGCTTTGGAGAGGTGCTTCATGCCAGCCCTCTCTTTGCGAGTCGAGTTCCCAAGTATGCGTTTTGTGAATGTGGACATTGTGTTGTGTTGTGCTTGATCTCCACTAGGACGTGGTCAAGTCTTGTTGACGCCGGGTAAAGATATAGACATGTAAAATAGGCAGCTCCACGGAAATGGATATATACGCAAGAAGGTCGAAAGTAAGCTAAGGATTACAATCGAGTAAAGAGGGGGGAGGGCCCAAAAGATGATCGAACCATCAAAATCCGCCAAGACTGATTTCACTTCGATTGGAGGGCGTGCGCGAGACAAGCGGAGGTGGAGGGACGAGGTGATTGACGCTCGGTCCGCCCTCTTTGGCGCGACACTCCCGAGCGTGGGCTTGTCGCACGTAGGCGTAACGCTGGAAGTGATTGAGAGCTTGCAGGAATATCACACCGACCTGGGTGACGACATGAGTTGCAGTGCGGTACAGCAGAGATTGAACATGTTACCGGGTATGCTCTCAACTCGTTGAAAATGTCCACCGTCGCCTCTCGCACAGACTCTTGTTGATGGAATAGACAAAAGCTGAGAGGTAGGAGCCCTCCAACAAAAGGGGGCAAGTGTGCCAACAACTGACAATGACACCGGATGAATGACCTTGTACGTCGTCGAGCGGACAAAGAACGACGTACCTCGACGACCTGCTCATATGTCCGGATATTCTCCGAAATGGTGCGCACGATCAGCTCAGCCTCAACATCAGGAAGATTTTTCGCAAGGCGAAGACGCGAAAGCTGATGCACGAGATCGAACCCTTGGATCGTGTCCGTGGCGCGATATTTTTGAAAGTCCTGTCGCTCTGTAAGACATCGTCGAGATAAATACACATGGTACGTACCGTCGTGCAGTACTGATAAGTCTTTGTCCTTCGCCAACCTTCGATGCGGCTGGCGTTCGTGGACAATTCCTTGGTAAACAGCGTTTCGTCTGGAAATACAACACCGCTCCCCAATGATCCTTCCGAGAAAGGAACAGTCGGGAACCCCAAGGCAGTCGAGCCAGTCGCGACTTCTTCGTACCTCGACGCAAGCCGCACGAATCGACTCACGTATTCGGTGAACCGCAGCCTCACCAGCGTCTCACCAAAATGTGACGTAATGGCCGCAATCAACTGAAAAACACAACCAATCAATCTATGCGCTTTCGTTCGTCGAGAGAACACGTACGTCTTCGATGAACAAATTATCCAAGCTATCAGGTCGTGCTGTGAAATCCGATTTCTGGCTGGTTTGAGCCCCGTCGCGCGTGGCTATCCGTGCAATTTCTTCCTCGCTCGCCGCCGAGTTTTCGGAACGAATTGCCGCCGCGCGAGGAAGCAGGGGAATGATGGCTGGCGCCGTGGCGATCACGGGAAATGAAATGTGGATGTCCTTGGAGACCACTACTCGACCAGTCCCAATGTCCATCAGCAGGTCCCACGATCCCGACGTTTCGAAAATCGGATTCGTAACGCCTGCAATGTACGCTGGTCTATAGATTCGCATGCGTCAGCGTCCATAGTCTCAAGTGGCGTGTCAACTTACGTAGTAACCCAGTCCTCGCCCCCCGCCAATCCAGCATATGGAAACGCACGTTCGATGAACCCCGTTAGGATCACTCCGCATCCTGAACCCAATGCACATGCTGACAAGACATAGTTGGCAACTTGACCTGCGGGTATGTTATGACCTAAAAAGAGTATACGTTTTCCGGTGACGAGTGCATTAAAGAGAATTATTATGGGGTGAGTGAGATTTCCGTTCGTGTGTAAATGCGGGTGGTGGGGTCCAGAAACGGTCACCACCGGTGCAGAAAATGTCTGTATTAGCTGAATTAAGGAATACTGGGTCATCTGCGTCAGTCCACGTCATGCAGAGTAGTGGGGATCGCGGACTGACATCACCAACTTCCTCGGGGAACGTGAAGAGGGGTAACTTGATGGGTAACTGATGTCCTTTGTAAGCTATTGTCGTTTGGAAAAAGTGGGTATCTTTGGATAATCCAGAACGCAAATGCGAGTCCGATGTCGTGGGTATCGCGCCGCCGTAGGCATTTTGTTCTCGAACATGGGATGAAGAGGAGGATGCGTCGGTAGACCTGCGACCCCGACTGGTCTGAGTACCAGAGGCAACGCTCCCTGGTCCTGCACCAATCGCGACGCCAACCTGATTGTCTATGATGACGCTCTCGTCGCCCACCCAGACCGCACTCCCACCCAGGGAGAAAGAAGAGTCGGACGGAGAGGACGGTTTCGGTTGTTGCAAGTGAGAACTGGCGACGCTGCTCTCGGTCGTAGAACGCTCGCGCGTGCCTTCGCCAGGAGGATGACGCCGAATGAGTATACCGTCCTCGCTGGAATGCGATCCCGAGGACGAGGTGGTTTTGTGCTGCAGTTTCGCAAGGGAACCGCCAACATTGGGCGTGTGGTCTGGAATCCTCGGGGAGGCAAACTTTTCGCCAAAGATATCTTTGCGCTCGGATGCACGCATGACGAGCTTCTCGTACCGAGTTAGTTCGGGAGCACCGGTGAGGTTCATGGAGTTGATAGAATCGAATAGGCGGGCCAGGCAGTCCTGAGAGGGGTTGGCGAAGTAGTCATCCAAGGCGAGTAGAAGGACGGGCTGTTGGTACCGTGAGCGAGCATGGCTTGAAGCGCTGTAGCGGTACTCGCCTTGAAGATCTGAATGAACGGATGGCGGGTGCAAATGGCCATCGCTTTGACGACGGCACCTCTGCGAGGCGCGGGTCGAATTGGGTCAGCTTGTGGTCGTGATTGGTTCGGACACGCACGCACCTCCGAGCCGTCTTGTCGTGTTTCGTCCGGACGAGGTTCAGCACGTATATGAGCTCCTGACGGTCGCCTGAAATGTCGTCGAAGGATTCAGATGTCTCGAGCGCAAGGACGGGGGATATGGTGTTGAATGGGGTCTGGTTGAGGAAGAATATGGTCCAGTCTTCGAAATGGCGCTCTGCACCGTCTGGGAGCATCAGGTTTGCGAGGAGACTGTCGGCAGTCGATCAGTCGTCATGGACATGGTCGATGTGAGATGTTGCTCACCCCTCGTCTGTCCCGAGCGGCTGTGGAAACTGGTATGTGAGCTGAGCCCCACTATCGATGTCGAATTCAGCGAGGAGGACGAAGGAACAGTGGGGGCCCTTTGCCAGGGCCATTGTGGTAGATCGTTCTGGTCGGTGGTGGTGCTGAGAAACGTCCCGCGTCCGTGCGTACTCTAGAACCTTATGTCTGCCATCGTCGCGAACGACAAGCTCATCATCGCCAACTCATACACATTTCCTTTTACGTTCAAAAAAACTATCAAAACTCTGCAAACATCTCTACAGCCCTGCTGACCGCAGCCATCAGCTCTGATAGTCGCACACGAAGTCGTTCTTGTCAACGCAGGGTCAGCCGACACGCTCGTCCAAACGCACGATAGAAACAGAGAGAGAGAGCTACCAAGAAGCGTAGGAGGGGGTGGAGGTGACCTGCCTTGCTCCCTTTCTGCCAACAGCAAGTCTTGCACGTCCTTGGCGAGCCTCCCTTCGGCCATCTCTATCTCGCGCGCGATGCGTGCGGTCGCCCACACATACGTGTTGATGATGACCCGAACCAGGCGTCGTTTAAACTCTGAGTGCAGTTTCGGTCGCTTGGTCGACGAAAACCAGCATGTATGCGCGCGTTACCTCGTCTAAACTCTTCCGTCTTGTCTGCCTCTCTGATCGCGCTTTGATTGATTGAGGCTGCAAATGTTTGGATGAGATCGGTCGACGACACGAGGATATCTTCCAGCATCTTCTCCTGCTCATCCGACTGAACGGGTTGCTGCGAGGATGGTCCTGGGCTCTCCAGCAGGTCGGCAATATCGGTGGTCGCGTTATCGATGTCGTGTTCGTCGTCCATGTCGGGCAGATGCAAAAAACGCAGGGGCCGTCACGTCGCGTTTTTGAATCACATGACTGGTCATGCATTTATGTACACGAACCCACATTCTATACCGTAGACTCTAGTGTAGCCTCACCGTGGTGCAGGCAGCCCACTCGCCGTCATCCCAATCTCCGTCAGCTCCGTGAGGGGATCCAGTTTCCCTTTGAACTCGAGCAGGAACGACGCGTCCGTATACGGGCATCGAACAGATGGAGACCCCTTGTAAATCGGCGTATACGTGGCTGCACAGATATCAAATTCGGTAAACTCGTCATAGGAAATCTCCACTGCATTTCGAGGGTTTCGATCCCCCGCCGCAATCCGTTGACGAGCCTGTGTAGATGCATGTAAACGTTGCGCCGCCTAGAGTACCTTCTATTAGAACGCACCTGCGCAACAATTTTTGGGTCCGGGCTAAGTTCTAATAGACGTCTCGCAAACTTGGCAGCAGTGGCGTGGTTGTTAGCCTTGGCGAACGCTCCGATTGCGCTGCGTAGAGCTATCTGCAGGTGTGGCGGTTGCAGTTGGCAGTGCGTAAAGTAGGCAGCGAGCTCCAACTGTCGACGGACATTGTCTGGCTCGTCCTGAGCAACGCGTCGTCGTTCCAATTCGATCGAAACACCGACAAGGTATTCGCGTGCGGAAACAACAGTGTCGCGCCACTGCAGTTTCCACCGGTCAGTATCATCAAAACAGATACAGGGAGAACGCAGCGACGAACCTCCTTGGCTTCTTCATCTGAAGATACCACTACCAACACTAGCGTTTGCAGCACGGATCGGAACACGGCCTGAGCTTCAGAGAGCTTGTTGCCTGAGACAGAACGGAAACCTTCCGAGAGCTCGGCCCGCACCGACTGCAGCGATCGCACCACGACAGGTAAGACCCGTGCAGGCGACGTTTCTGATGGATTGCGTCTGATGTGGACCTGGAGAGGAGGTAAAGACGCCAGTGTGGAGACGTAAGCGTGCGATGACCGGTAGACATGGAGGAATGATTGCTTCAGGGGTGCAAAATTGACAACCCCGAACTGCCCGTTCAGTAACTAAAGATCATTGAGCATTGCTTGCAATCTCCGTACTCCTTATTCGAGACGACGACTCACCCGCATGGCGGTGTCGAAAGACCCCGCAGAAACGTGATCCGCAGCGAACGGCGAGTTGCGTACCCAAAGTTCGTTCTCGCTCACACCAGGGGTCGTACCCGCCACTTCATCCTCGTCCTCGCCGACGGCATCTTCAAATTCTTCTTCCGTGTGGGTCTCGCCCTCGGCGTCTTCAGCATCAAGATCCCATCCAGCCTCATCAGCATCGACTTCGGGAACCTCCTCTTCCTTGGCCCAGTCATCCAGTGCTGAGGAAGCGGCGGCAGCCGAGGTGTCAATGCCATTGACGTAAGGAATCTCGCTATCCAAGGTGCCGTTGGCAAGTGCACGGTCCCAATAGCTCTCACCAGTCGAGATGGACGGCCAGTTGAGGTTTGCAGTGGAGGTGACAATGGGCGGCGGCTTGAGCGTCGACTGACCGAATGAGGGAACATCGTCGACGTCCGCTTCGCTCAAACCAGCAGCCTCAAGGATTTCGGCCGCCTCTTCCTCCAAGCCGTTTGTTTTTGCAGTCAAGTAAGCAAGCGGGTCTACAGTCCAGGTCAGTGAAACAGCCCAAACACGATTGAAGCGAACACATACGGAGACCCACGTCCCGTAGGACGGCAATCCTTCCCTGCACATCACCAGCATACAAGGCATTATGAAAGCGTGACATTGGATCCCCCCTCGCAACCGCGATTTTCTGCATCTTGGATAGTTTGTCCGTGCTGCCAGTAGCCAGATACAAGAACGACAAGCGGTCAAAGTTCTTGGTATGTTGGTAAGCCTTTTCGACGATCTACAATAGAGTAACCGGTCAATTCCACTACAATATGTGGGTAATATAATTCCAGTTACCTTGTGGTTTCCCTGCTTGAGCGCTTGCTGGGCCAAACGCTCCCAACACTCTGGTCGGTCGATTGCTTTTGCGGTCTCCAATGCTACATCGAGATTTCCACATTCAATAGCAAGGTCGAACCTCGTGTTCTTGTCCTGGACGAAGTGCAATGCGATCTACAATCACCGACAGGCGTCAGACACCCGTCCCAAATAAATGTGTCCACGTCTACCTCGGGGAACCCTTTTTGCTGCAGATATGCGATAATACTCTGCCCAATGAGCGTCGATGTTCGTATAATGTGTAGCATTTCTTCGTGATTGTTCCGGAGCAAAGCAAGCTTGAACCGGTATTCCGTAGGGTCAAATGTAATTGTTCGAGGGCGCGCGGAACGGTCCAAGCAGTGAGCGGTCTTGCCCTTGATGCGCGTGAGATAAACAGGATTGTCGAGTGTGCATATCACCCCATTATCGCTTCAATGGTCGGAAATGAGGTTAATGTCAGCGTCCGTGATGGCAATGCAATGACTTACCCTTGAGGAAGGCAATATTTTATATGGTTGAGAGTAGAATAGATGAAGACGCCCGCGTCATCCCAGGCCCCAGACTTGATGCGAATGGTTTCATGGATCAGGCTGCTTTCAGTAAAGTTTTTATTGGCAACGGTAATCGCTAACCAATCGAGGTTACGGTGACGCAAAGTAGAAGGCAAGTTCGATACTCACTGTGCTTGCTCATCAAGGCTACAAGTTGCCCGTCCGAGCTCCAGACGACATACTTGACAGGAGGGCTGTTTAGCTCAGCAATAATCTTTTGCTGTTGGATATCGTAAAGAGCAACGGACGACGCCGAGCTCAGGATCAGACACGCGGTCCCACCGTAGAATATCTCGTTGGTCTGAATCGGCGCCTTGATTCCTTTCACCACGGAGTTCGACAAATCCCGAACCTCGATAAGCTAACAAGACACTGAGCACCCACATGGAAGACTGCCACAATTTCGGTTTACCTGAGTGGTCTTGTTCAAGGCGGCGAACCTGTTCCTTGCCACAAAAATAGCGCTATGGGCCGAACCACGCTTACCATCCGCGGACGAGTCTTTGACCTCTCCGTTTGTTTGCGCGGGCAGGGAAGATAGCTCGAACAAGCCGTTGTCCGAAGAGATCGTGGTGATAACGGCGCGTTCGGCAGGGTTGTAGCTCAGCGTTCGAGGAGGGACGTAAGGACTGCCGAACTTGCGGACACTAAGAAGGCCGATATCGGAACCGGTATTAAAGTCGTATGCTCGAGCGTATTTATCCCGGATGTAAAATAATGAATCGGCATGGACTGAAAAGGCCGGCCGTTCGCGCTCAAGCTTGAACACAATGAGCCCACTATCGTGACCTGTATTGGCAGTATATCAGTGACAAGGTATAGACGCGCATTCTGACCATACCCGCAGCAAACAAGTTAAGGTTGGGGTGTGCGGCGAGGACCCAGAATCGGTCGTGTTCCCTCCGGAAGGTTTGAATTGCGGTACGCTTTGCAAGGTCCCATACACGCACAGTCTTGTCCTCACCACAAGAAACAATGAGTTCGTGTTTAGGATGGAAGAGCGCACTGGAAACGTTGTTGAAGTGTCCTCTGCAAGAGTCGACTTCCCAGGCCTTTGTTTCGCTCATCCTCCAAATCTTGATAGTGCGGTCGTCGGCGGCGGAGACGATCAAAGGGAGGGTGGGGTGGAAAGAGGCAAAATTGACACCTCGGTCATGGCCCTCGAGGACATATTTTACGGTAGAGAACGTGTCGAACGTTTCGAAATTGTTGGGACCAGTATTTGGAGTGCTCTTTCGTAGACCGGATATGTCCCACACGCGTACGGTCTGGTCCATGGATGTTGACACGATGAGATCGTCCTTTGGATGGAACTGGGCGGACATGACGTAGTGTGAGTGACCAGTGAGGATGGCGATACAGTTGCGCGAGGTACTGTTCCACAAGCGTATTGTCTGGTCGTCGGATGCTGAAAGCTGAAATGGGGAGTGAATGAGCGCACGAGAGCAGAATGGCCAAGGCCACTCACGATCCAAGGCATCTCATGATGAAACTGGACAGTCCGAACATAGTCGAGGTGACCATGGAGAGTAAAGAGACAACGACGGTGTTGAGGACGGAGGTCTGCGGGGCATCAGAATGAGTTACAAAACGATTGATGGTACTGACCCCAGACTTTGATCTTGTAATCGTCGCCACCGGTGACCAGAAGGGCTCTGCTGGGATGAATGGCGACACCTCTAACCGGGCCTTTTATTTGGAAATGTCAACGACGGAGGTTCATGTAAATAAGAAGGAGAGTACCTTCGTGCTCTTCGAATCTGTCTACGAGTACGCCCATGCGGTAGTTCCATAACTGCACACTACCGTTGTGTAGAGCGGCAGCGAGGAGAGGTTGCGTGGGATGAAATGCGAGTCCTTGACGAGGGCCAAGTTGCAGCAAAGAAGTGTGACGGGTCGAGCGAGACACGTACCTTTGACGCGATTGCTCTTTGACTCGAATTTTGTGAGCATGAC
>JBBPOE010000884.1:0-11589 GCA_038091295.1 Tylopilus felleus | reverse complement strand
TGTCAAGTCCTCGCAATATCCAAGCTGGCTAATTATCTGACCTGAACTCGGCGTTTTACGGGTGCCTTCGTTATCCTCATTTTTCCGAAAGGATGTGGACCTTCAAACGGATCATCCTACCATCCGCCTGGCCCATGCTATGCCGCCGTTGCTCCAGCGCCTCTCGGAAAGGAAACCAGAGACTTTAGATTATTTGGGTGTTTCATATGGGTTGACACCTCAGCTACTGAGGTGTGTTGTCTTTCTCATGTTGAAAACAGAGGGGGGTTGGTGGCGTCCCCTTGTCGCCGCATCCCGCTGTAGTTAATTTAATACATTGCTAATATATTACTAAAAACAGGTTTTGGAAGCGAGCGGGATTCGTTCCCCTCTATCTTCGGCAAACACAATCCGAACTCACGGGTGAACATACGTGCGTGATGGTTCGGGGGCTGAATAGCTCTGCTGACAGCGATCTCGAATGGTTGGGCGAGTTTGCAAAGGGTGAGTTGGACATTCATCAGCAGGAGTATAGCAATGACCGAGACCTCGGTAGACTTTAGACGGCGATTCCTATCATTACTGTCTTTCAAGTTTAGGGAGTTTGGGAGCGTGACCGCGTTGAGTGTCCTTGAGGCTGCCAACTTGGGCGTCAAGAAGGGGGAAGAGGATGGTACCTCATCCAGTTCGCGAGGTAAGCACTGGTTGGTTCCCTTGGTACCTTTTCACTCATTTGCGCCACATCAGTCATCACGTCACCCGAGCTTTCATTTCTCGTAACACCATTTGATCTCAAGCGCCTCGACTCGTACGCTAACAATATGGTCGACTACCACGTTATTCTCGACCTGTTACCCTGCATCGCCTCCGTCTACTTTGACAAACGACTGGGAGACGATGTGAATTTGTCTGCTGTGCAAGCATCAATACTTCTCGGCATGGGCCTCCAGCGAAAGTCGATCGAGCAGGTAGAGGTAAGTTTCGAACTAACGCGATGATGACGAAACGTTGATTACCGACGTCGTTGACAGATAGAGTTATCGCTACCAGTTTCGCAAGCATTGGCGTTATTCAACAAGCTCATGCGCAAGATCAGCAAGAAATTGACTGATATCCAAAAGGAAGCCATCGGCGCGGATATCCCTGTAGCTCCCCCGGTCAGAAACACCGGATCGCGCGTGCATGATCACGATGGCAGTCACGGTGGCAGTACTGGAGAAGCATCGAAGTCATGGCAACCTATCGAAGCCAGTGTCGAAGACGAACTCGACGAAGCGGGCGATGAAGTGACGAGAGCTCTACGGGAGAAACAACGTGCCTTGATAGAGTCACTTGACCTTAGCAAGTAAGTGCATCCCAAAGTATAAAAATTTCAATCGTCTATCTTGTTCTCCCGCCACCATCGCCGCTCTAGCCCATCCGCAAATGAATGGAAAGGGGTGATCCGTTGGCTGCTGTGGCTAATGATTCTATAAATAATTTTCGTGTTTTGGCGGGGTTTGATGACCACCGACCTGGACGTTGGCTGATGCCGTTCGCAGGTATGCCATCAACGATGCAGGTGCAGACTGGAGTGCTGCGGAGGCTCAAGTAACGAAGCTTGCGCAAGGAAAAGCAGGGGCTACTATGGTGAGTGTTAAAAGTGGTGCTGTCTCGGGGCAGAAGCGAAAGGCGGAGACCGGAGGGGAGGAAGGAGGGGGAAAGAAGACCACGCGTAGAGGGAAGAAGGCGAAGCGGTAAAACTGTTGCCAGTGATGCTTGTGTCGATTCAATGAGAAGCTGAGCGTGACCATGGAGTTGCGATTCGTGGACGTCCGATTCTTGGAGATATCAACTGAATATCTGCGCCGTGGGCGTTGCTACTGCACTGAAACTCGTGTGCAAGAAGCACCTGTGAGCTGGACACCGGACTAGCCTTTGCCAAGATATGATAAATTGTATGCCTCTCGTCGAACGACTGGCAGATAAGCCTGGCCCAACTATCTCTGGGCGTGGTCTCAGATCAGCCCGGATAAGAAATAGATCCGTCCGTTCCTGGACGGTGGGCTGGATCATGCAAGTCATGGGGTTGCTCCACACTCTCTTGTAGAGGCCCGAGTTTCAGGTTGAACGTCGCCACATGTCATGCGATTGTGGGGTCGTCCATTTGTCCATGAGCGGATGCAATTCTCAATTGTGGGATGGTCCGAAACACGGACTCGAGTGTGATCATATAGAATGAACTGAGCCTGGCCAAACTCCACCTTGAATCCGCCCGCGGTAATATTAATCCTCGCATGGCGACGACAATGATATGTTCAGAAGGTGAGCTCAGTCGAGAGATTAATGCACTATGAGACGCGTGGCACCCACAGTGCTATCATGGAGATCGATCGGGGTTTGCGGACTCGCTCTTCGTAAGACACCCTGACTGTCAGTTGTCGCTAAGTCCAACTTGTTAGCCGGTCGTTTTTTTTTTGTACCTGCCGTAACGTCGACGAAGTTGTTCCTGGATCGTGAGCTCGACCTGGAATTTTATGCTGCATTTGGAGGGGCAATGTGACCTTGTGCTTACTCACTGCCCATCCGCATATATAACACGAGCGCATCGATGATGCCCAGCGTCAACGTCGTTATTGGCGACCCTTTCCAGGAGCCTCTCCCAGCTCCAACCCTCGTCCTCGTCCTGGGGTATTATGGTGCCTCGCTTCATTTCCAATCTTATTCCCAAGAGGGAGAGGAATGCAGGTAGCTCTGCCCTCCTCCCGGCACTTTTGTCGATCAAGTTAGTTCAACATGCTCATTTCTGGGTCGGGTGAGTAAAATTTCGTCTGTAATATGGTGTATGCCGAACCGAATCACATTAGCTGGCTCGCATGGACTTGTGATGCTCTCGATTTCTTCACTGTCTCCCTGACCCTTCCCCTACTTGCCAACCAATTCGGTGTCAAGAAGGACAGTGTGGTAAGAGTTTATCGTATCCCTCAGGTGGTTGTACGCTAATGACCTGCGTAGACCACCGCCATTACACTCACCTTACTCTTCAGATCCGCCGGTGCCGTGAGTCCCTGTCTAGGCTTTCGGCTCTCAACTGACTCTTTGCTAGGTCATATTTGGTATCATATCTGACCGTTTTGGTCGCAAATGGCCTCTGGTCTTTAACCTCCTCCTCTGCTGCGTCTTTTCCCTTTCGAGTGGTTTCGTCAACACATATGCCCAATTTCTCGGCGTCCGATCCCTGTTTGGCATTGCTATGGGTGGCATTTGGGGGCTTGCTTCATCATCTGCGTTGGAAAACCTCCCTGTCGAAGTCCGAGGTCTTGCGAGTGGTGTTCTCCAACAAGGCTATGCAGTCGGATATCTCATCGCGGCAGTCATTAACCTCACCATCGTGGAGCAATCGCGCTACACTTGGCGGACGTTGTTCTGGTTCGGTTCTGGTGTCACGTTCTTTGCCGCCGTTCTCCGTGCATGCTTGCCCGAATCGGAGGTCTTTTTGCGTGCCAAGGCTATTGAGAAGGCGAGAGGGACGACCACCACTGACAAGACCAAGATCTTCTTACACGAAACCAAAGAAATGCTCAAGATGCATTGGAAATTGTGCATTTATGCCGTCTTGCTCATGACCGGTAAGCACCCAACGGTGACAGTCAGTCTGACTTGCGTGAGAAAATGTTCATCGGTCTTTCTTTATCCTAGGATTCAACTTTTTGTCCCACGGTTCTCAAGTATGAAATTTTCATCTGCTGTGAATATCACCGAAGTGCTCATGTGGCTCAATTTGTAGGATCTATACCCCACCTACTTGGAGACAACCAAAGGATTCAGCTCTCGTGATGCAACAATTGCTACAATCATTGGAAATTGTGTACGTGTAATTTTCTCGCTTTTCATTCCAGTGTCCTGATCAGAATGATAGGGAGCCATCGCGTGAGTTCTGCTATCGTGATGAAGATGATCTCACGCTCATAGGGCATTCTACAGCGGTGGCGCAATTGCTGGGTACATGAGCCAGTATATTGGGCGTCGACTCACTATTGTGTAAGTGCGCCATGACCCCATGTTTTGTGTTGTTGACTCATAACTTTGTTCAGTATCACTGTATTGCTCGTTGGTGGTGAGTCTTCCTCTTCCCGGTTTGATCAGACTGATTCCTCACTAACGTGCTGTGACCACAAAGCCTTCATACCTTTATGGATCATCCCAGATACCTTTGGTCCCCTCTCAGCAGGGGCATTCTTTGTCCAATTTGGCGTTCAGGGTGCATGGGGAGTTGTTCGTTCCTCCCCTTGTTCTCATTCGTATGAAGTGGACTTACTGGCTCTGCTTAGATTCCAATCCAGCTTGCAGAGTTGTCGCCTCCTGCTTTCCGAGCAACATTCCCTGGTGTAGCTTATCAGCTTGGTAACGTAAGTCAACCCGTTTGCCAGACAATGTGTTATTAACTGCGCCTCATCCTCCAGATGGTGTCTTCTGCCTCTTCTCAGATTGAAGCGAGTGCGTGTTGCTTTTCATTTATTCATAGCAAAGCAGATATTGATGTATTGTCTGGTACAGCCGGCGGAAACAATCTGAAGACAAATATCTACGTCGACGGCCAGGTCCAAAGCGTTGCGGATTATGCGACAGTGCAAGGGATCTTCATCGGTACCGTTGCTGCATACGTCATTTTGGTGACGATCTTTGGGCCCGAGTATGACCTCCTTTTCTCCCGCGATTCACATGTTGACTCCCGAGTTTGTATGCTCGTTCAACATAGACACCATTCGTCCCACTTTGAGAAACACAAAACTGCATTCGAAGAAGGTGGTGGACAAGACGATGCGATCATGGAGGGTGGACGACTTGATTCTCTCGATGGACGCGAAGACGACGAAAAGGTCTCCGACGTATGACCGCGAGCGCCGAACGTATGACCGAAACGACACGTTATGTAATTTGACGACAAACTCGATATATTGTACAGTGCTTATTACTATTCTGGTTTCCCCGCTTTGGTTTTCCTGAAATGCTCATGCATGTGGCTGGCAAAATGAACGGCGTTCAACTTTTCGAGTATCGCGATGACGTTATGGTGAGAGAGGACGGAAACTCCAGCCTGAGTCCGAGAAGGAAATCTCTGATTCAGATTGCCCGCCTCGAGGTTCTGACTGGCTGTGTGCAGCTTCGCGGTCACTTATATTCTTTGGTCTGAGGACGTAAAGTTGGTTGGGATCTTTACAACCCAACATTTTTGGTGACCGATGTTATGAAAAGCCAGACAGATTTTACACTGATTGTGCACCAGAACCCGGACGTCAGACTGCACAGTTTGTCTCAGAAGAATAATTTTGCCTTGTGACTCACTACGTTGTCATTATTATCTCCCCCGGAGTACCTGCTCCTACTTTCGCAACGATGCGTCCCCACGGTTTCCCCCGCATTCTGGAGTGAACGAAGCGATATTCGAAATTGACGCGCCCATTGCACTGGGTCCGAGACACCGGACCGTTCATGCCTATTTGTCTTTTCGTCATGAAACGCTACGCATGGGATGCGGGCAGACTCTAGGCGATCCGCGTCAACGAGTAATCACTCGGCGTCGACTCGGACGATGAGAAGGATTCTCTTCCCCGACCTTTATTTCCGTCGTCTTCCTTCCAGTTTGATCCGGCCATATCAACCTGAGTTGTCAGATATGGATATGCCATATTCAGTGACGGATTCACTGGATCAGGGCGTGTTGGCAGCTGTTGGCAGTCGAACTTTTTCTACGATGAAATTCTGTTCCACCCCACCCTGCGCCCTGCTTAATGATATCAGAGGTACAGAGCAGGTCTCCATGGAAACCTACGTTTTACAGAGTGTTCTGTCCCACAAAAAAACCACCACTGCGACCGTATTGCGAGCGGAATTACTGATGGTAACCGGCAGTGTGTCATCTATGCCAGATTGTACCCGCACCGTATCGTCACATCGGGCCAGGCTAGGTCGTCGTTTGTACTTTTGATCGGCGTCCCAAAGGATAGGCGTACCCGACTACAGGCGGTTGTCGGAACCCAACTGAGTACAAGACGTTGTATGGAAAGCCGTCGTTGCATCAACTTCTGGTAAGCAGTTGTTCTTCATTATTTCTATCGATCCATGGCAGTAACTATCTTCGGAGTTCCCAGGATTTCGGTGATTAGAAATTCCCAGATCCGAGGGGTTCATTCGCGGCTTTGTGCTGGTGTGAATTGTGCGTTCTCGATCTGTAACAGTGTAAGTGCTGGGGGGCACGTTGCTATCGGTCTCGTATGCTCCTGTTATGCTGGGTATTGTATGTCTTCATCGTCGGCTTGAGGGAACACTGTTGCCTGCGTGCACGTTTTTTGGCTTCTGGCATAGTCGTAGTGCCGTCTCGACGTCAGCGTCATTTTGTGTTTTATTCGGCGCCAGTTTTCCTCGTTCGTCTGCGCGTTCGTTTCCTTATAGACTAGGCCGTGGGGGCTGCTCGTGTCCTTGGTCGGTCGATCGAAACCACTCTTTGCTCGTATTCCGCCACATTTTGAGTGCGACGTTGAGCCAATCGTGCCCACGCGTGCCGTGAGGCGGAGATGCTGGGGGTTCTATACACATAGAATCATTAGCAAGTAATTTCCCTGTTTGAGTGGATTGGTCACTGCGGGGACGGTTCTGGAGAATGTCTTCCCACAACACATCCACACTTGAAGAGTAGAAGCGAAATGAAAGCGGGGAACGTTGCCACTGGCATGGTCATATGTCAGCGACATGGCGTTTGAGCTAAATTGACGCAACTTGAATGACAGGGGCGCCACGTTTTTCGACTAAACCGCAATTTGGTACAACTTAGCGAGTGAAGATGAGACACTGGGGGGCACGCCAACAGGCAACAGCTACTCGGTGGTGACATACGAATACAGAGGCGTCCTTCAATGAGCTGACTTTCGACAGCAAAAATTTTATCCAGTGGCTGTGGCTTATCGATCGTTTTTCCATGTGGAGAATCAGAATCGAGTACTAGCGTTGTCATCCATGTCAGAGTTGTGGTCTCCATTCGGCCCCCCAGAATTTACACAAATGAGGCGCCGGCGTCGTCGGTTGGGGAAATTGTGAAGACCACCAATGATTGGGGCGCGACTGTCGGAGGTCGTAATCTTTCAAGTTTGCGATGTTCGGTGAGTTTGAATCAGGTGCATCCCTTAGCAGTTTCCCTCAACTCCTAGTCTGGAATCTAAGCGACGCATCAACCACGCTTCCAAGCTCTCGACCTCAGCTCGTTCCACCCCATTGGACCGAAAGCCATATCACACTAGACAGAATCCCGAGTTGTCCCGGTTCTTCGGGAATGTCGAAACAGCTAGATATAAGTGCACGTTGGGATCATGGAGATACGAATTCCTCATCGAGACATCCGTCGCCCAGCTCTCCTTTAGGGCCATCTACTGTAGTCACCAGAGTTGCCCAATCGCGGAGTTCCAGGGTACGAACGCAAGTTGCATTTGGAACTCGCAGGCTTTTGGAATTCTCATAAAGCTGCCTGGCGTCCCTACTCCCTTCCTAAGCACCATGTCGCACTTCCTAAAGAGCTTCATTCCCAAGCGGGAAAATAGCACTTCAGCGTCTGGTATCATCGCAGGGCTCAAGAGCCTCACCTGGCTGCAGGTTGCTCAATTCTGTACAGGGTAAGAGCTCTCTCGTGATTTTTATTTATTTCATGCCTCAGGCTGATCACATCATGGAATCAGGTGGCTTGCTTGGAGTTGTGATGCATTTGATTTCTTTAGCGTGGCCCTCAGCGTTCCGATGCTCTCCGAGCAATTCAATAAGCCAACAACAGCGATAGTGCGTTCACAGTGATATACTCCCAGGCGATTTGGTATTCATCAATGCTCAGACGACTGCAATCACCCTCACGCTACTGTTCAGATCAGTTGGCGCTGTAAGCTTCCGGGATATTGCGTTTAGCAGTTCTGACGATTGATTCCTTTCCAGGTCATCTTTGGTGTCTTGTCAGATCGTTTCGGGCGCAGATGGCCTCTTACTGTCAACCTGCTATTATGCTGCTGTTTTTCTCTGTCGACCAGTTTCGTGCAAACCTACCACCAGTTTTTGGCCGTTCGCTCGCTCTTCGGTATTGCGATGGGTGGCATTTGGGGCCTCGCAGCCTCTACAGCTCTCGAAAACCTTCCCGTCGAGCTTCGTGGTCTCGGAAGTGGCATCGTCCAGCAAGGCTATGCCATTGGCTATCTCCTCTCTGCTGTTGTCAACCTCACGCTCGTCCCGCATAGCCCACATAAGTGGCGTGTGATGTTCTGGTGCGGTTCCTCATTGCTGTTCACTTCCGCCGTCTTGCGGGCTCTCCTTCCTGAATCTGCGGTATTCTTGCGTGCAAAGGCGATAGAGAAAGCAAAACACAACACGAACAGCGCGAAAAAAACCCAGATCTTTATGAGGGAACTAAAAGAAATGCTCAAGCATCACTGGCCGCTTTGTATATACGCCATCCTACTCATGGCTGGTGCGTTGCTTTGGCACAGGCCGCTCTATTTGCAAAGCGTTGACTCATCCGGGATAATCATAGGATTCAACTTCTTATCCCATGGATCTCAGGTGAGAGCTTTCAAAATAAGTGTGCTAGCGGGACTATGTAGCATTGTTCATCGGAATCAACGGCAAATGCCTTTTGTAGGATCTCTATCCCACGTATTTGCAAAAATCGAAAGGTTTCTCTGAACAGGATGCGACTATAGCCACAATCATCGGAAATGTTGTATGTCGCCCCCTTTTCTTAACTTCTTACATGGAGTACGATCCTCATTTTGACCTGTAGGGTGCAGTTGCGTGAGTATTTTAGGTTGGGTGTGATCTATCCATGTTTGGCTGATAGCATCCTTGGCAAATTCGAAGGGGTGGAGTCATTGCTGGCAACACGAGCCAATACTTGGGACGCCGTCTGACTATCATGTACGCTGCATGCATGCTGATTGAATCGTTGTCCGTTATTGATTGAAAATACTTTAGCGTTTTTATATTACTTGTCGGTGGTAAGTACAAATTGAACGAACACTCATCTATACTGTTGCTTAGATCTACAGCATTCGTCCCGCTCTGGATTATTCCCAGCTCCTTTTCAGCGCTGGCTGCTGGTGCGTTCTGCGTGCAGTTTGGAGTCCAAGGGGCATGGGGCGTCGTACGCACTGTCTTTGTCCTGTAACTGCGACCGTTCTTATGCTGGTGGCCAGATTCCTATCCAGTTGGCAGAGATGTCGCCCCCGGCATTTAGGGCAACATTTCCTGGTGTCGCCTACCAACTCGGGAATGTGCGTCCTGTCTTGAAAGACTCGCAGCAATGGTGCATGTGACTGATGACGATTCATCTACCGTGGACCTACAGATGATCTCCGCCGCTTCCGCCCAAATTGAAGCGAGTGCGTATCCACACTTCTCGCTTCTCGTTTTTCTTTGACAGGAGTCTACTCATAGCCGGCGGGAAGAACTTCCAGACCTATAAGATGGTAGACGGCGTACTAACCGTCGTGCCTGGATATGCAACCGTACAAGGCATCTTTATCGGAGTCGTTGCTGGGTTCGTGATCCTCATCACTATCATCGGACCTGAGTGTGTACACCATTTGCTCGTTTTATGAATGCGGCCGCTCATTAATTGTTGTGATGCCGCCATTAGGAAACACGCTGCCCACTTTGAAGACCACAAGGCGGCATTCGAAGAAGGCGGCGGAAGTGACGATACCGTGATGGAGGACGATGAAAAGGGCATGGAATCGTTCAGGGAGGTGTCCCTTGAACAAGGAAACTCAAACGCGTGACCAAGAGGATGGCCAAGGAATGGGCTGAAGGTGACAATCTCCGTGCCTTGATGGTATGGTCTATGAACGACGACGACATTTGGAATCCTTTCTTTCGCCATGGTAATGCCGGTGGCTTGTCCATGTGATTATGTTGATCTCACGTATATCTGCTGTGGGGAGCGTCCACACTCGAAAATTTATTCTATCTCATGTAGACTTACGTTAGATATCATTGCGTATGCAATGAATTGTAGTGACTCGTGAACTCAATGATTTGCGCAAAACACGGCTGAAATTCATTGCACGGACGCACTTCATTTTAGTGTGAAACTGGATTATTCTCATTGATCATGAACGGATGCAGCAGATATCAGCGAGATATACCATGAATTGTTCAGTTGTGATCACTCTTGCGCTGCCCCGCGTCGCCCTCCCTTGCCTGCCCGTCGCTCACTGGTGTCCTCACACGCCCTTCCCACCTCTCCCCTTCTGCGCATGCACACCGACGTACGCGCACGCACCTAAAATGACTTGACATCTCTTATTATGGCGCAAAACATTCGGTCAAATCTTTGTAAACTCAACTTCAAATTCGTACACTGGTCTTGTACTTCGAGAATTGTATCAGTTTAGATGTTGAATCTTCGCGACTTGCCACTCCAAGTTTCCGGCTGCCAATCAATTTGTCTACCTACTTCACGCAAGTTGTTTGTTGATCTAGGTAGACAAAGGGTCGAGGTCAACGGCATCTCGTTGAATTTGTGAGTCCAGACAACCTTGACAACTTTATTGATGGACTCAAGTGAGTCATAGTCATGAACACCATTCCAATGGACCTGCCTGCAGAGGTGATCCAACACATCTTTTCTTTCCTCACTCCTTGCGAAATCGTGCGACTGAGACAAGTGAGCGCTCTGCAAAGCGTTCCCGTCGTCCCGATTTCCGATCACGACCGCCAGGTACCTAAGCAGTTCCGCGACAACACGCACGAGGCTGCCCTGTGGAGAAAGTTATACATCAATACTTGTTGGAACGACCGGAGAGTCGAATGGTACGAGACTGGAAGGAAGAACGAGCGCGGTGAGGCGCAGTAGTTCGCACGGTGCCGAAAAGGAAATGTAGCTAAAACGCAATTACTATAGTCCTATATTACATAATAGACGGGCTGTTCAACAACTTGAATGCTGACTTACTTCTCCCGCCTGGTCCATTTCCTTCACAATCGACTCGATACGACGATACCTCGAACGCACCTTCGTGCAGTCAGAGATGGTATCCAAGACATGGACGTCGCACCCTCTCAAAGTGGTTTCGCGCGTTTTGACTAGTTGGAAACGAGAGCGACTCATCGATGCCGCTTGTCCCCGGATTCTCCGTTTTTTTGGCGCACACCGCCAATGCAAAGGACATCAACGAATGTTGTGTCTACCTCCTACTGGTTGATATGGATGATGTAAAGGAGTCTCTTCCGAGTCGTATTCGTCACCCATACGCCGATGTTCTCTCCTTTTCCATGCAAGGTAAGACCAGTGAGACCAACATGCTCGCTTCCCATGCACACACCGCTCTATTCCAAACGATAAACCTCACGCAGGGCACATGGACGAAATATTTTTTGGACGCGGTTAATGACGCGTCGATCACAGCCAAGCACAGCGGTTTCTCGTCGTCCCAATATGCGGCGGTGCATCATAATGTGATGAACACTTCTGCCGATGTTGGCTCCGTATGGTACGCTACGATCGAGGGTGGGTCGGAGTGGGACGTCAGGCGTCCGCGAGTGGTCTCGAGGCTACCATTGCCGCCAGCAAGGTGCGTCACATAGCACGATCGACCGGGA
>JBBPOE010000883.1:0-11617 GCA_038091295.1 Tylopilus felleus | reverse complement strand
TCCGAAAGTCCCCTTTCGCATGTCACCCATTGGGCAATCAACCATCGAGTACAAGTGACCTGCGAAATGAGACAAATCCCGTAGTTACCTTGTCCAGTTAAACGGCGAATGGTCGAACGACAGTTGTATGACTGATCAAAGGGTGATAGGAGTGGCCTCAGAAAGCCGGCCCGACCCCTTTTCGAAGGGTCAGCATACTCCCTACTCCATCACTGGCACCGTTCATCCAGAGAGGCGCCGTCACGCGAAGGAATATACCCGTCTACGTTGCGTTCAACGACGGGGATTGTCTCTGATAGAGGTAAAGTGAGAAGTGAGGGTGTTCCATGAGATCGTGAGTCATGGCAGCCTGGCATGAGCTGCTTCCACCGCCTCAAGCGATAAAGTGTGAAGACGACATACGAGGGCCAACGACGACAGTCCAAAGGGACAGTGTCGAGACCGCCGCATCCTTTCAATCGGGACAAACACGAGCAACGGTGTCATCCACGGCGTCAGAACGGCAGGCAGCACGAGTCGGTATATAGATGATTGCCTGTTATCTCGTGGTTTCAAAAGTTTCCCACCGGGGAAATGAGATGGATCGTGGATTCCCAAGGATTCCCTGTGCGTTCTAGCTTTGAGTGAACGTTCGTTTTGTTCGTGTGGAGTGGCGCACAAAGCTGAGTGAGATTTGCATCCAGACCGGGCGCAGTGGAGCGGGGGTTGACTATGCTGAGAGTGAGATGAAAAGGTGTCGACCTTGACTGCACGGGGAGTGTAGTGTGAAGTAAAAGCCTGTTTCAGTGGTAGAACAGAGTAGTAGTATATGTGCCTAAAGTACACCATGGTGCTAGGGAAAGTGTCAGTAAAATGAAGATATACATACAAGTCAGTGTCGAATGCCCGAGTACCCTTGATATATGCTACCGACTCATGTCCTCCACCCACTCCCCCATCGTCACGTCGACGACACCAAACTCGAGCAATGGTAGTCTCTCGCCCTCCAAGGCGCACTCGGATATGGGTGGAGCTGACCGACGTCGGGATGATGGCAAGAGTGGATCTGCGTCACCACTCTGTGGATGTGTCGGAGATGCGGGGTCGACGCCCTTGCCCTTGGCATCGGGTGCTAGACGATGTACTGGCGCTGCTGCGTCTGGCATGGCAATGAGCACGCATATGGAGAGGGTAGCGGCGTCCTTTTCCGAGAGATCGCTTGTATCGGGGGTGGTGGTCGGTATAGGGGACGCGATGGGAGATTGGCCCTGTGGACGGGGAGAGAGAGAAAAGGGACTTTGTATGCAGAATTGGGTGAAGAGCGGTGGTCGGGATGGCAAAGAGTCTGGTTGTGTGGCAGATCTGTGACAGGACGCCATCATTGTTGATGACAGCGATAGCACTGGCGAGCACCGCACGGCAACGGGCTGTGGGAAACATATTCATTGCCAGACGATAAATGGAGCAAGAGAGGCTGCTTACGGTAATGGAGGACCACGTAGCATCCTTGTCTAGTTGTATCCAAGTGTCCCACACGACAGGTTTGGGGCCCAGTCGTCGGGTAGAACGAGGATATCCATCCAAATCTGCAAATAGACCATCTGTAAGGGCCTCCTGAAAGCGCTGTCTGTATCGCCTGCGGAGAATATAAGATCTGAAAACGAGGGAGGCTGAGAGGAGAACGAGAATCAGGATCGTGGCGAGGAACGTGAAACTGGTCGGATCCATGTCATGGGAGCAAACAAAGATGTCAATAAAATCATGAGCGACACCCAGGGGCAGTGCACCCACAGATATAGGGTTGCTGTGTTAGAATTTGTGTGCGAGGACGACGAGCCAGGTGAGCTGGCGGTTGGGCCTCCATCTATGATGGTGGGGGTCGCAACGCTGGTCGACATGGCCGACGATGACAAAGGAACAAAGCTGGACGACGACGACGACGACAGGGAGCGCTGGTTCGTAAGTCTGGTGATAGGGACGTATTATGTAATGATGTGATGATCTGAGACGTGTGCTGTGTAATAAAATAAAATAAAGCCAAGACTACTCTCAAAACGATTCCCCCTTGCTCTCCCTCGTCATGGCCAGCAACTCGACCACTCCCGATATCCAGCTACCAAACTCGCTCAACCTCTCTGCGCACCTCTCCGCTCAAAAATACTTTTACGTCTGCACCCTCACCGTCCTCGCCTGGGATACCCTCGTCCTCACTCCCAGATCCTACCGTCTCGGTCGCACAAAGGCTTGGCCCGCTCTCAAGGCCCTCTACTACTTCCTCCAAGTATGGGTACTCTCTGACTTTGTGGTCACAGGTATGTCTTGTCCACTACCGCTCACTCCCCGCTCACCTCGTCGTTTAGGCGCCATGTTCTTCTCCACCTCCGTGCAACAGAACCCTGATTGTCTCCGCTTCTGGCCTTATGAACCCATATGCACAGCTATCCTTCTCTTCGCTGCTTCCTCCATCCACGTCATCCGTGTCACCGCCATTTACGACCACGATCCCAAGGTTCGCTCGGTCCTCCTCGGTCTCTTGTTCGTCCAGGGAGTGGTCACAGCCGTTTGCTGCGGTTTCTACCGCTCCGTCCATCTCCTCGATGGTCAGGGTTGCATCGCTGGCCCTCTCAACAACCAAAGCTGGGTCGCTATCTACTGGCTCGCTCCCACCATCCTTTACGCGACCACCTTCACCCTCGCCGTCAGGCGCTCCCTCAAGACCCTCGAGGTCAAGCCTCTCACCCCATGGCGGCTCATGCTCCGCGATAACCTCAACCTCTACGGCGCTATTCTCCTCGTCAACCTCGTCAACGTTTTCTTCTACTTTATCATGACCCCCACCGATCCCACCGACCCCATCAAGACCATCGTCACCAGCATGGCAGGCGTCCTCACCGCGACGATGAGCATGCGTATCGTTCTCGGTATCAAGGGCTCCCTTCTGAAAGGCGGTAGCTTTACCGCCAGCGGGTCAGGTGGTACAAGCGGTGCAAGCGGCTCTCTCAGTGCTACTGGCGGCGCACGACGCGGCGCAGTCTCATTTACCATTGGCGATATCCACGCTCAGTCCAAGAGCGCCGCCATTCGCGGTCCCAAGGAGGAGGGCGCATGGGATGGCGACAAAAACTCGGACGATGCCCCTTGCCGGGATGCCAAGGTGATACTCCCAATCGTGAGAGAGGACGAATCGGACAAGGAGGTGTCGACAGGCGGGGTGCAGATAACCGTCGATCAACAGGTTGAATACGACGAGACGCCGAGACGCAGATGAGGTGTCGCCGCCCCTTGACGAAGAAAACAGGGTTCTAGAATCGTGCTTTTTTGTATACCGACGTTTCCCTCGCTTTTTTACTTTGTTACCGCGTCGGTTTCTTTTTGCTTTATTTACGACATGCTATTCCTGACTAGAACGTCGAAGTCCAGTTGGAATAGGATGCTATCGATCGTCTCGCTCAAACATTGGTACTAATCTTGGTTTAGTCCCCTGTTACCCTCTGCTCTGCGTAGTGTACGAATATACCATTGTCGATGACAAGCACGTTGCGAGACAGGTCGTAACGCGGAGATTCAGATCATCCGTGACGCAACGTTCCTGATCAACCCCTTGAATTCAACCTAGAACGTTGTCCGTTTGATCATTCGTGTCACAGCCCGAGTGTTTCAGGCGTGTAGCATCTTGGAGCCATGCGCTAGCTCAACGTTGACGACCATTTCCATGAAACGCATTCCGGTTGGACGGAGCCTTTATGTAAACGAGAGAGAGATGTTCTCTCAAGCGAGCTCCTGCTCAACGTGGCGGCGATCCTGAATGGCGTGCCCCACCTAGATAAACAAGGTTAAATCGATCCCAGGGCGCTCCGTGTCCACAGGCTCTGTCCTGTCCAATAACTCGATAAATTGAACGGTCCAAACACACGCTCACATGCAACACCTACATGGGAGGGGTAAAAGGTAGATCCGCGACGAAAAACACGGGGAATAATCACGCCTTCACGTTCTCCTCGAGATACGCTACAAACTTGCGCGCGACGCTCTCCTCGCTCCAGTCCACCGCGCCCATTTCCGTCGTCCCGAGCGTCATCGCCCGTTTATGGCTCGCGACGAACTGGCGTTTGAGGCGCTGCAGCTCGGAGAGGGTGACGTGGCGCGGTGGGAGGGCGAGCGTGACGCGCGGCGGTGCTGTGGCCGACGACGACGGTGCAGGGGAGGAGGTAGGGACGTCGAGCGAGAGGGTGCCCCCTGGGAGAGCTGAGGCGGATTGGGCGGCGACGATGCCGGTGACGAGTGCGGTGGTGGTGCTCTCCAACGCGTGGAGCGCATCCGTCGGTGCTTTGGCGACCTGCGTGTGCGTGAGTCATGAAGGATGCCGGCGGGATGACCGGTTAGGAGGGTGGGGGACGTACCGCTTGTGTCCCCGTGTTTGGGGGCTTGACGAGGCCCTGTGTGATTGCACGCCAGATGTCGTCGGCGGGGACGTCGGGGTCTGTCCAGGGTACGGTAAAGAGGGGCGAGTCCCAGCGCACCATCGACGACGGCTCTTCGTATCGCTGAATGAGGTTATCCAAGCTGACGCACTGGGGTCAAGCGTGCCATCGACAGTGTGGGTGTTGCCAAGGACTCACGTTTCGGGGGCGTACGACCGACCGTCCTCCCGCAGGCGGTTCCATTCGCGACACTGTTCGGGCGGTGCGAGGACATAGACCTACTTTTCTCTCCGTCAGAATACTGACGTGCAGAAGCACGGTAGCGATCGGACGCACCGTACATACGCGGACCTTGGCTTCCCTCGCCGCGCAGTACATCTGATATCGGAACCCCTTGATGTAATTGAGCGCGTCGATGATCACGATCTGGTCGTTGCCTAGATGACGCTGGAGAGCAGTGAACAGCGCCCCGCGTGCTGGCTTTTCCGATCGGCTGTCTTTTGGGCGTTCGAGGGATCGATCGAGGCGGGTCGACGCGTATGATCGGGATGCATCGGTTTCGCTGGCTACCTCGTGTGTGAAACAGGGAACGACTCACCGTCGTAGGATGACCGAGGGAGGTGGAGGGTGTCGTCGGAGAAGAGGGTGACGTTGAGCGATGGACCGGTGTACATGGGGTCCGCGAGACGACGTTCGAGGTGGTCTTTGATCTGTGTCGCGCGACGGGACTTGCCTGCGCATGGATACCCGGATATCGTGACGAGTGCCATTCCGTCGAGACTGTCTTTGGTAGAGTTGTCTACTGTCAGGGGTCTTACAAGTCCTATTGGAACTCCATTAGTCTCATTTACTAAAGCTTTCTCCGACTGGATGAACTGTGGTTCTGTACTACTATGGCTCGCAACCTGATCGTCTTTCAATCGCTACAGTTACTCGAATGGGATGACATCGCCCATGTATCTCAGGACCACCGGGGAGGGAACCCACATCTTTTCGGCTGCAAGATATGCTCCATATTGTTCCAGCCCCTCAGCTCTGAAATCCGAGTCACCAGGAAATAAAAGTGATGAGGGCTTTGAATGTCAACGAGTAACGAAGCCCGAATGTTGGGGTCAGCGCAGGACAGTAATGGAACGAGCTATTTCAAGCTTTACGATCAGCTGGAATAATGAGCGTTGATGGATCATCGTCCGCATACTAGTAGTGGCTCGGTGCTGCCGGGTTGGTCCGAGTTCGAAAAGCTGAGGACAGGATCCCGAAGATCACCGTATCGCCAGTATGAGTGATGTGCAATGTTAATCAAGATGGGTCTTTCCGGTTGTCGAGTGTATGAAGACTCTGGTTGGACCAAGACGAATCTTTGCTGTCCAGAGGCGGATTATGAGTGATGGAGAACGATGTTGATGTCACACATAGATTAGTCAGCACTTTGCTCCCACGGATCAAACCAAACCTGACATACCCAACGGAGTCGGCCCGTATTCACACCCCGGAATCATGATAATGAGATGTTAGTACTCCGTCTCACGCTCCCAATCATGGTACTAACAACGTCCTCCCTTTTCTTGCACACCCTCGTACAGGTCGGCATCGATCATGTCTTTGTCAACTGGGGCTCCGATCACCCAGCCATGCTCGAAGAGCTCGAGCGGCAGCGAGCCACGCATGGGGCACACACACTCACAATCATGACGTCTCCAAACGAGATGGTCGCTTTGAGCGCTGCACAAGGGTACGCACAAGTCACCGGCAAACCGGCTGCCGTCATTGTCCACGTCGACGTCGGGACACAGGTAAGGATTATATTTGTACCCCGAGGGTGATCGATCATGATGATCATGCCCTGCACTTATATTTGGTACACATAGGCGCTTGCAGGAGCCGTTCATAATGCCGATAGGGGTCGAGTGCCTATTCTGATCTATGCGGGTGCGTCACCGTTCACGTTCGAGGGCGAGCTCCAGGGATCGCGCAACGAATGGATTCATTCGATACAAGGTACTTTACATCATTGCACGTTGTAAGGCACTGATACAAGGGTTTATAGACGTGCACGATCAACCAGCGATCGTGCGCCAGTACATGCGTTACACAGCTCAAATCGGCTCTCCGGAGAGCTTACCCCATCATGTCCGCCGTGCACTTCAAATGTACGCGCCGCGATTGTCAATCCGAGCCTTGCTTACCTGGTTGACGTAGCGCCATGAGCGAGCCAAGAGGACCTGTTTACCTCTGGGCGCGAAGAGAAACAATGGAGCAGGAAATCGATCCGTCATTGCTGGAGAGACCCATCACGCTCACAAAATGGCCATCTCTTCAGCCAACTGCACTTCCGACTTCAGGTAAGATATAACCCTCGCAAAGACTTCTCCGCTGACACAATCTATCTCTAGCGGTGCAACAGATTGCGGACGCCCTCTTGGGCGCATCTTCACCCCTTTTGATCACATCTCACCTTGGAAGAAACCACCAGGCGTTCCCCGCACTCGCCACTCTATCACGCATTCTTGCCCTCCCGGTTTTCTTGACCTGTCCATCAGCGACCAACTTACCCATATCTCATCCCTTCCTTGTCGGATTCTCTTACTTGCGCGCAGGGTCTCATACCCCACTTCTCAAATCAGCCGACGTAGTACTCGTTGTAGATGCCGAGGTGGCTTGGATTTCGATGAACAAAGACAAGGACGGCGAACACGAACGACCGAATGAGACGGCACGGGTGTACGTCATCGATAGCGGTGACCCACTCAGACGAGGCATCGGCATGCACCATTACGAAGCGGACCTCGTTTGTCACGCCGACGCGGCTGTCGTGCTCACGCAGCTTCGAGAAGCCATTGGCGCCCGACACGCCAATGAATGGTCCCAGCGCGCGGAACGAATCCAAAACATACATAGAGAATGGAAGGCACGACTTGATGCTGCGGAATCCTTCCCGATCGCACCGTCTGAATTGGGTTTGGGTCGTCCTGCACCGTATACGACACCGCAGATTGCGAGTACGCTCCGAAAGGCGATCAGAGCCAGGGGGATCGCTCGCGAGAGCACGCTCGTCTTGAATGAAAGTATATCAAGTTATCCGCTGGTGTGGTCGCACATGCGACCTGAAATTGCTGGCGAAATCATCTGTTCTGGTGGTTCGTCCCTCGGTTGGGCGCTGGGTGCGGGGGTGGGATCTGTCCTCGCTGGTCGCGTGGCGAAGAAAGGCAAGGGAAACGCGGGATACGAACTGGTCACCGCCATCGTGGGCGACGGCACCTTCTTGTTCGGCGTTCCGTCGAGTGCGTTCTGGATGGCCAGACGGTATGAAACGGTAAGCACCCCCGTTGTCCGTGCGTGTCCGTCCGATGTTGATGTCAGTATAGCCTTTCCTGACCATCGTGCTCAACAACGGGGGCTGGAAATCGCCCAAATTGTCCATGCTGGGAGTACATCCGACCGGCCATGGCTCTTGCGCAGTTGGGGACCAGCTCACGGTCGGATTCGGTCCCGATTGTCCGGACTATTCTCAGATTGCGGTGGCAGCGTCGAATGGGTGGGCGTGGGGCCGCAAGGTGAGCGTCGATCTCGCGGTGGAGGAGGGTAAGGGTGTGAAGGAGTTGTTGGAGGAGACGATTACGGAGGCGGTCCGCGTTGTCGTTGAGGATCGGCGGTGTGCGGTGGTGGACTGTGTGTTGGAGAGCATTTAGTGTGTGCGAGGAGAGTCTAGTGGGAGAGTCTAGGAGAGCAAGGGTTTGTTCTACTAGTAAGTAAGATTGAAATTGCCGCTTGCGTTGGAAGAGGGGTGAGGTTACGCGCCGAGCGAATCATGAGGCAACGATCGATTGTTAGTGCTGATCGTCGCCGCCAGTGCCAGCGCCCAACAACTTCGCATTCGCACCCGCACGAAGCACCGGTCTGTGATCTGCTTCATGCCACTGGCAGAGATCCTCCAATGTATATATGGGTTTCTCACTCCATCGGGTCCCGTACAATTCAACCCACTCTGTTCTTGCTCGCTCGACTCATCCAACTCGTTACACTCGCCCTCCCGCTCCTCACAAGCTCTCACTAAAGGTCCCCTGAGTCGGCGGGGCGGATCCAAACCCCATTCCACTCGTCAAACTTACCCATCTATCCCTCTTGCACCAAGCGCGCAGGTGCGTCTACGGAATCCTGCGTACGCTCTACATGCCCGCTCTCAAAAGCTTCACCATCGATTTCTTATGGGACGACTATACCGAATTTGTGTGGTACACCGTTGGCAGTACTCTGAATGTTGTAGTCGTTTTTCAGTTTCACGGTAACATGTTACACAACCCTTTGCATTGTCCATACATAGACGATCATATCTAGAGTATTAAGTAGTACAATATTAATCTGAACGAGCTCATTCGAAGCAAAAATGAGCGAGACCAGAAGAACTGATTGTCAAGAAGAGTTTTGCCGAAAACTAGAGCAAGCCGTTGAGTACGCCAGACCGTAGAGGAAACTGTGATCAATTGCATGAGGTCCATCCAGGATTTGTTTTACTGCGTCGCGAAAAGGGCGATTGATCCCACATTGCTCTTCAACCACGACCGATTCTTGACCACCACGTAGGGCGACTCCGGAAGGCCACAGTTGCTGAATGTCACCGAATCTGGGCAAGCTCGTCTAGCCTTTTGCCCACGAATAGGGCGGATGAGCGCTCTCTGGACATGAGGTGCGTCAATTGCGGAAGCCTCGAGATATAAGATGGAATGAGGTGTGAGTGGGCATGACGGTTCATTCTTCGGAGGAATAGCGTGATTGGGATAGGAATGACGGGAACAAAGTGGCGTACATATACTTTATGGAATGGGATATTTTTCTTGGCTTTGTTCAAGCAGATGAGTCTCTGCTGTTGACTCACGATGAAGGGGCGTGCGATAAACGGTTAGTGATTTGTCGGTCGTTTGTATGTGATGCAGAGCCATTGGGGAACAAGTGCTTGTGTGAGACAACGTGAACAGCGCCTAAGGCACGAGGTGATGGAGCATGCGTCATGATTCATATTAGGGAGGAGCAACGTGTATAAGAGGGCGTACGCGCGACAGCTTCTCCACTGACTCTCATCCTTGTTTCGCTAGATTGTGTCGTCACCCATGTCGTCGACCATGACGGGTGCGTACTGAGAAGATGGGGCCGCATTGATACTGACAACTGGACAAGAGCATTCCTTGGCCATCAAAATCAACGCCATTAGGGACCTACGTGCGGTGACATTCTCAGCAAATGGCGAGCATCTCTTGAGTGGTGGTCTAAGCCAGAATGTTTGTAACGTTCAAGTGTGGCGAGTGCAAGACGGCCGACGAGTGGCAACGATCAAAGCGAAGAGTGTCGTCTGTCTCGCTGTGAACTTGAAATGGATCGCGGGGGCGACGCAGTGGGGCGAGGTGCTCGTGTGGGACCCCGAGACCCACGAAATAGTCTGGAAGCACAAGGAGGATTCTTCGCCCATCGAAGCTGTCGATTTCTCTCCAGATTCAACAAAACTCGTTTCGGGGTCCAGGAATGGCACAGCCACAATTTGGGATGTCGCGAGTGGCGAAAAAATACGGACACTCCAATACAAGCATTCGGAGTTGAGAGCAGCCAAGTATTCGTCGGACGGCGATCGGATCGCAACTGCTACGTCTCAATCAGTTCACGTCTGGGATAGCAGCAATGGCCAATCACTCGTCGACATTCCAGGAGGGGTGTCCTCTTTCTACAACAACGGTCTCCGGTGGTTCAATAACCACATCTTTGTCGTATCCTACAGTACAATCAAGCAACTGGACGCATCCACCGGTTCAACGGTCTGTAAATGGCCAGTTCCCAACAGCGACAACTACTCGTGCATTGTAGTACCGAGACATGGCAAATTTATCGCATATTCGACAAGCCGTTCCGTCACCTTTTGGAACACGTCAACCCACTTGCAGATTGGTCTCGTCAAACACACTGAAAACATATGTTCAATTGCGCTATCTCCCGATAACGGTTCTCTCGCAATTGGCGGATGTTACGGGACGATCATTACCGAAAGTCTGCCTCACTTTATTGTGAGTGGTAGCCTCATTGGACTATGACATGTCTGATGCCCTGATCTTCATTCCCATCGTCTCGTGTGCATTCCACCCTCCAGGAATTATATATTGAGATTGACAACGCTGCGCTCGATGCATGGAAGAACGATCACCTCGAAGATGCAGAGGCATTACTGACCACCGCGATACAGCATCAGCGTCCGAGACACCATTTTCTCGCTGCTCGAGCTCTCGTACGCGCTCGTTTGGAACACTGGGACGAAGCGCTTGCCGATGCTGAAATGGTGCTGATTGCTCTACTCTCACATTCATTGACACTGAGACCAACTCATACCAAGGCCATCGATGCTCATCCATCCATAATTGCCTACATTGCAAAAAGTCTAGCTCATGTCGGCAAGGGCGAAAAGGACATGGCTTACCTAGCATGCGATATCGCATTCGAGCGCTCCCATCCATCTGACATTCCCCTTCCCCTCCACATCAAGGTCTGTATTCCTGCACTTCGTCTCCGGTCAATTGTCAATCCATTCTAGGCTATCGTCATGTTTATAGCCGGAGAATACCAAGACGCGATATCCTACATGGATTGCCTCACTGCTGCAGTTCGATACGACTCAACATGCCATGCGATTCAGGCACGTGTACGATGTGTTACCGCGTGACGGATATCACAATTGACGTCACACAGGCTTACATGTATCTTCTCCTTGGGAAATTGCACACGGAGCGCAAGGAATACGAGCATGCGATGCGGTTATTCGAGCGTGCACGTGCGTGGGTACAGCATGGTCAGAATCGACTGCCTTTTGTGGTCTCATTGGTAATTTCCCCTGGTCGGTTTAGTACAACGTGTCGAAATCGCTCACGTTCGCTTCTGACAGATGTCGGGATGGAAATTTGAGAATCTTCATATCACAGTCCAGCAGCGCATTTTTGAAACCCTATATGTAGCCGGTCGTAGGAAGGATGCAGCCGAATCTCTACTCGACATGGTAAATAGTTTTGAGAAGGAGGTCTATACGAACGAACCGATCACGAAATGGGTTTCTGGTGAGTCGATACTGTATCCACTTGTGTTCCATGTATTCAAAACTTCTCAGACTTTACCCACCAATGTCTCTGTGCTCCCGAAAGTGATGGCGACGCGGTCTCAACTCCAACTGAAGATGCTAACGTGGTGAC
>JBBPOE010000882.1:0-11662 GCA_038091295.1 Tylopilus felleus | reverse complement strand
AGAGAGGAGTCTGTACTCTCTTGGTTGTGTAGCGTCCACTCAGTAGTAAGACAAAGACTAGAGGATCTGAGGTTCGAGCGATAGGATGTATTCCTAGGGAGGTCAAGACTAGAGAATACAGAGGGGCAAGATGCAGCTATTTATGTATGAGTACCATCATGCACAGACCAAGAGGCTGTGCACTGAAAGAGGAAACAGTGATCTGAAAAGGAAATAAGCGGAACAGGTCGTTCCAGGACAAAGGCGATGTGTCAGCATTATGGAAGCAGAAGAGCAGAAGGAGGAAGACACTGCATGAGTACAAGACTAGAGATGAAACATTAGGAGGAAACGGCATGAGACGAGTCGAGAGACAAAGTCGCGTGAAAAGAAAAGTTATCATATATCCAGGACAAGCCCACGAGGGGCAAATCATAACAATACCCCCGTTCTAGGTCTGAATCACCGAAGAAAGACCACCTAGTAGTCTCGGTATTCTCCCCCAGGAGACCTGGTAATGTTAGCTTCTGCTGCTCTGTCATAATCCTCCTCTGGGGTGTCTGGTCTGGTATTGTTTCTGTGTTCTTGAGGATACAGAGTATGGTGGCCTCGTCCTCGGCCTGGGTTGGAATAAGGTGTGATACATGCAGTCTGGTGGCAAGGGCGTTTACCAGTTTGCGGAGGAGGTACTGTATGAGGTTGTTCAGAGGAAGCAGAATGGCGGGAAGCAGGGGAAGTGGACGAGGAGGAGGTTGGTGGAGGGGAACGACGGCGAAGTGGGCAACACATCTGAGCATGGCCTGGGTCCCAATGGAGACACAAGGGGCACTGGTAGACGGGACAGTTCATGCGGAGGTGTCCCAGGCGATGACATTGAAAGCATGCGTCAGAGTACTTAGAATGAGATGGCATTAGAGGAAGGCCTCCCTGTAGTCGGTTGTGCTCAGTTTCCGCCTGTCAGAAGAACACAGCTTTGCTAGGGGTGACTGAGTTGGAGAAAGCGGATGGTGTGGAGGAGGTTCCAAAAACTGGGGGAGGCATTCTTAATGCGGCGTGGTTTTCTCTGATGAAGCAATTAAGGTCGACCAAGAACTCTTGCATCCCTAGCTGAAGAAGTGCGACACAGATGTCACCTAGAGCCTCTTGGCGGATGTCTCTGATGGCTGCAATGATGATAGGGGGTTCTGGAGAGTTGCGAGTCATGCGTGACCTGATTTAATCGTGATATTTGGAGGTATGCTTTGTAAAGGGCATATAGCGGGGATGCAAGATCAAGATGAGCTCCAATGGGGATTGCTAAGCGGGGGTTTCACAGACTTTCCTGCATGCTGTTCATTCCTCCTTGGTCGAGGAACTTGTCTACCAGGTGGTGTCCATGGATGGGGATGTCAACAGACACTACTGGGTATGGAGTGGGGATATTAGGGGCAACATTGGAAAAGGTAACTGGTTGTTCTCGTTTGTCCTAACCGGGCTCTGCGAGGGTAGACGTCGGGGATGAAGGTGTAGTATTTATGGGGTTGGTCTATTCTAGGTGGGTCGAGCAGAGGGCATTAGTCAACTATTTTGCCGCCATTCAATGTCGGATATGGTCAGGCAGGGGTAAATTCCTCCTTTCTCTTTTATGAAAAATTCAGGTTCGTCGGAGTATGAGCAGGGCATGGTTTCTAGGTGTCGTGAAATGGGCAGTAGTTGATTTGGCAGTACCACTGGGCAAGGTTTCCGTGACCTGTATTGCGAAGGCGCAAATAATTGATATGTCCAGCTAGGTCTCGGATAGTGGCAATGGGAGGAAGGATACACAAGTAGTATTTGTGGCGGAAGGGGAGTTGGCTGTGGTAGTCCAGTGTGGCAGGTGGAGATGACTCGGATTCTGGGGGAAAAGGCTGAAGGGTGTGACTTTTTATATTCTTGGAGGATTTCAGTGGCGTGAGAAAGGTTTTCCTCTGGCGTCCACGAGTCTTCTTTGGCTGAGTATCCTTCCCATCGGATCAGGAAGGATCGGTTTTGGGTAGTTCCGCGGTGGCGCAAGATCCGGTTAATTTCATATTTTTCTTCTCTGGCGATAAGGTTGGGTGGTGGTCTTGGGATGTTCAGCCCATGTACGGTGTTTTTGCAATAGGGCGATAAGAGAGAAGCATGGAAGATGTGGTGGATCTTCCAGGTTTGTGGGAGATGGAGGCGGTAGGTGATCGGGGATAGGACGTCCGTGATGGTAAAGGGTCCTTCTCTTTTGGGTGCGAACTTCAGATTGGAGATATTCCGCTTCAGGTTCCAAGCTTCTAACCACACCTTATCTCACTTCTTGAATGGGGTGAAGTGTCGTCTGGTTCTAGCTGCCATGGTTTGTCTAGCGAGTTTGTGGGCGGCAAGGGCTTCGAGGTGAGCTGCTTGAAGGCCCTTTAGTTGTTCTTCTACAGCTGGTAGCGACGAGGACGGGAGGACAGTTGGTAAGGGGACAGGTTCGTAGCCCATCATAAGGAAGAACGGGGATTTCCCAGTTACAGAGTGCGGTCGGTGATTGTGGGCAAATTCGGCATGTGAAATGGATTCAGTCCATGAGGTCAGGTTGTTTCCGCAGTAGATCCGTAAGTAGGTTTCGACTTCTTGGTTTACCTATTCGGTTTCTCCGTCCGTTTGTGGGTGATATGCAGTTGATAGGGCTAGGGTATATCCGAGGAGTTTTCCGAGCTCCTTGGCGAAAGCAGAGGCGAATTGTGGGCCTCAGTCGGAGATGATTTTTTGGTAGAGTCCAAAATGGGTGTATACTTGTGAAAGAAAAGGGTCACAATTCCTTTGGCTGTGGCTGTTTTCTTGGTGGGGCAGAGAATTACCCCCTTTGTAAGGCCATGGTTGACCACAACCAGGAGAGAATTGAAGCCGGCGGATGGGGGGAGATCAGTGATGAGATCACAAGATAGTTGTTGGAACAGTTGTGATGTGGATGAGCGAATGGGGCTAAGGGGGGCATAGTGGGGTGCATATTTGCTTTGGCTTGCTGGCAATCTCCACAGCCTTCTATGTACTTGCGGACAAATTGGGCTAAGCCAGGCCACCAATAATCAGCTGCTATGAGTTGGTGGGTTTTAAGGTATCCCAGGTGGCCTGCTGAGGCATGGTTGTGGCATCTGGAGACGACGTCGTGGTGAAGGGTTCTGGTGGGAGGGATGTAAACTTGTCCTTGGTAGGTGAGAAGCTTATCGCACCATTGAAAGTCAGTGAGGCGCGAGCAGAGGTGTGAGGGAGCATCAGCGTTGAATGCCAACAGGGTTTTAGTGACAAGCAGATCATTTGTAGAGGCATCTGCGATGTGGGCGGTGAGAGTGCAGTCAATGATCCGGACAAACATTGCTTCGGATAGCAGGGTGACCTCAGAGTTATCATTGGCAGTCTCTGGGCAGAGGTCAGGTTGCCGGGACAGGGCGTCTGGGGCAGTGAGGGAAGTTCCAGGGAAGTGGGTAAATTTGAGGTCAAAGTCGGTGAGATCTACAAGCCAGCGGGCTTGTCTGTGGTTCAGGTGTTGTGCTTGGCGGAAGTATGTGAGATTTTTGTGGTCAGTAAAGACCTGTACTGGGAACGGGGATCCCCGGAGGTAGTGATGCCATGCTTTCAGGGCGTTGATCACACCTAGGAGTTCTCGGTCGTATACATCGTAATTTCGTTCTGTGGGGAGAAAGGAGTTCGATAGGTAAGAACAGGGATGCCAATCTCCATTTTCATCTGCCTGGAGAAGCACTCCTCCTGACACAAACTTGGATGCCTCAGTTGCGATGGCGAAAGGGGCACTTGGGTTTGGCACTCAGAGGACGGGTTATTTCAGGAAAAGGGCTTTCAGGTTATCAAAGGCTTTCTGGCAGGTGGGGGTCCATTCCCAGGGATGATCTTTCTTTCTTAGATCAATGAGAGGGCAGGCTACAGAGGAGTACTCGGGTATAAATCACCGATAGTAGTTCGCAAAGCTGAGGAAAGAGCGGACTTCTTTTAGTTTGGTCGGGGTAGGCCAGGCTGTGATCCTGTCGAGCTTGACGGGGTCCATGGCGATTTCATTGGGTCGGATGATCATTCCGAGGTATTCAACCTCGGGAACTGCAAACTGGCATTTTGACAGTCGTAGGTGGAGGCATAGTTCTTCCATTCGGGCAAGTACCTGTTTGGTTCGTTCTTCGTGTATCTTAGCATCGGGTGAGAAGATGAGTAAGTTGTCCATGTAGATGAGGAGCTATCCCTCAGTGATCATGTCTCAAAAAGAGTCGTTCATGAATCGTTGGAAAGTAGCTGGGGAGTTCATCATTCCAAAGAACATTACCATGGGATCAAAAAGCCCTCAGTGGGTAGTGAACGCTCCTTTCCATTGGTGTCCGTCCTTGATGCATACGTTGTTGTAATCCCATCTGACGTTGAACTTGGTAAACAGCTTTGCTCCCTGGAGTTTGTCGAGGAGGTCGGCTATTAATGGGAGGGGGTATCCATCTCGGACAGTGTGT
The DNA here is from genome assembly GCA_038091295.1 of Tylopilus felleus. NCBI lineage: Eukaryota > Fungi > Basidiomycota > Agaricomycetes > Boletales > Boletaceae > Tylopilus > Tylopilus felleus. Next base: position 7,199 of record JBBPOE010000882.1, on the reverse strand, counting down.
TTGTTCAGGTATCAGTAATCTTGGCAGGGTCGGAGTTTTCCATCTTTCTTCTTGACAAAGAAGAAGGGCGATGCTTGTGGCGAGGACAAGGGTCGGATCTTTCTGGACTTGAGGTGTTCGTCAATAAAGTCATCTGTGGCTTTCCTTTCATCTGGAGAGAGGGGGTATACTTTGCCAACTTTCGGGATGAAAGTGTCTTTCATGTTAATTTCGTGGTCGTAAGGCTGGGAGGGGGGAAGGTCTCCGGCTGTTGGTTCTTCGAAGACCTTTTCAAAGGCTGAGTATTCTGGGGGTAACACGACTTCTGGTGGTTTCTGGGCAGCTGCGGGTTCTAGGGCTTGAGACAGTCTGGCAATGGTGGAGGCCTGGAGGAATCTAGATCCGCATCGAACGATTCATCTGATGGTGTATCGCGTATGTGCTCTTCGGCAGAATTCCTCGGGTGGTTTGTAATCTGCATACTCGAAGAGCCGGTTGGTCGATACGACATTTATCTCAGCTGGGGGTGGCTTCCAAAACGAGTCCTTCCATGTTTCATAGTTCTTCTTCAGCTTCTGGTCAAGCTGTGGATATCAGCTGAGAGTTTTTTCAATTTCCATGGTGTTGGCTGCCCAATTGATCTTGGGGTTGGTCTTCTTTAGCCACGGTCTTCCTAGGATTACGTTCTCGTTTCCGCAGTGTAAGACGTGGAGGGTTTCTTCCATGGTGACTCCTTCGATGTGGAGGAAGATGGTACAGGTGTATCGGATGACTCCAGTTTTGTTGGTGGATTCATCTACATTGTTCACGGGGATAGGGTTTGCTATTTTAGTTCTGAGGATCTTGTGTTTCTTTACGAAGTCACAGTCTATGCAGGAGAGATCTGCTCTGCTGTCGACTAGGGCTCGGGTATCGATGGTTTTTAGTGACTGTCCTGGTATGAGAACCTAAGTGGGGATACGCATGTCTTTGATTCCGGTTACTAGTACAGAGGTGACAGTTACAGGTGGGGAAGAGTGCATCAGTGGTTCTTCCCATCTTAAAAATCCTTTGAGATGGCGACTGCCACTTTTCCTATGATTACTTCATCGTCAAAGGATTCATGGGGGGCTTTTTTTACCTTTCTTACACTGGCTGGTTTTCCTTGCGAGAAGGTGGGACAGTTTCGAGCTACGTGTCCTTTCTTCCTGCACCTTAAGCAGAGCCCTTTCTTCATACAGTGTTCTCTCTCTTCTTTTGAGAGTTTGGCTACCTTGATTGCGTCTACTTCCATTGCATTTGGGTCTCTTGTTGGGGTGGCTGAAGTAGCTGCAAATGGGCGATAGGTACCTGTTGGATTTCTTCGTCTTTGTTCGACTTCTCTTGCTCATTTGTAGTGCGTCTGGAAGGTTAAGGCTTTCTTGTACCAGTCGTCGATGGTGGTAGGTACCATTTCCATGGAGTAAATGGACTTCATGAGTCCGCTGGGGATTCTGGCCGAGAAGAACCTGATAAGGATATTGTGGTCAGTGATTTTTGATTGGGCTACGTGGTTCTGGAAGGCAGCAATGTACATGGTGAGAGGGGGTTCGAAGGTTCCGTTGTTCTTACTGGTCATCCTTTTGTGAGTTAGCCAGGAGATGGCATTTCCCACAACATTGTGGTGTTCGAAGGTGGCCCTGAATTCTTTCACAAAGTCTTCGAAAGTGCCCATAGAAATGGTAGCTCCCATGATGGCCTTTTGTCTGAAGGTAGCGGCCCAGGTTTGAGCTGCCCCTTTGGTCATGTAGGAGAGGGCGAATGTGATCTTCTTGGCACTGGTGTTATATACTGTATCGTTGACTTTGAGATAGAATAGGACGGTCGAGAGCCAAGGGGTGGTTTTCGAGTAGGTTCGTCAAAGTGTTCAGGGGTGGCAATATGAAGCTCATTGGGCTTGGTGGTCATGGCAGTGGATGGGGTTGGTTTCTGGGTGGTAGTGTGAAGATCTGTCCGGTTTGTTGGACCGGGGTTGGAGACAGTGGAGTGGGGGCTCTTGGGATAGAGACTGTGTGGGCAAAGGTGGTGGTTAGTTCAGGTGCTTCGGGGACCGGGTTAAGATCCTCGTCTGGCTCTGAGGTGGTACTAGAGTCTGGGATGTCCGAAGATTGTTGTTTGGAGTCTTCGGGTTCTTGGGTTGTTCTGAGTCGCCAAGCTCTGCTTGGGATGGCTGGTAAGCCGCTTCTAGGTGAGTACAGTGGTTGAGCTATAGTGACAACTTATACAATGATAGTTGTGGTGAAGGTCAGTCTTGACCTATTATTACAACTGGCCTGTGGTGAGGTCGGTCATAGCCCTAGTGGGTCGTGGTTCTGAGGATGGACTAGTAGTCCGACAAAGGTTTAGTGTGATGGGTGGTCGGCACTATCAAGGGTGCGTTTGACGACATGGAATAGGTTGTGAGTTCTGAGGTTCAGTACGATGGGTAGTCAATACTGTCAAGGGTTCTGTCGAAGACGCTAAGTAGGTCGCAGGTTCTAGAGGGTTCTGAGGACAACTAGAGAGGAGTCTGTACTCTCTTGGTTGTGTAGCGTCCACTCAGTAGTAAGACAAAGACTAGAGGATCTGAGGTTCGAGCGATAGGATGTATTCCTAGGGAGGTCAAGACTAGAGAATACAGAGGGGCGAGATGCAGCTATTTATGTACGAGTACCATCATTCACAGACCAAGAGGCTGTGCACTGAAAGAGGAAACAGTGATCTGAAAAGGAAATAAGCGGAACAGGTCGTTCCAGGACAAAGGCGATGTGTTAGCATTATGGAAGCGGAAGAGCAGAAGGAGGAAGACACTGCATGAGTACAAGACTAGAGATGAAACATTAGGAGGAAAAGGCATGAGACGAGTCGAGAGACAAAGTCGCGTGAAAAGAAAAGTTATCATATATCCAGGACAAGCCCACGAGAGGCAAATCGTAACACTGGAGGAATAGCAGTCCCAGACTTCATAATCACCGCACTGGCTAACATTGACCACTTCTGAGAAGATGCCCCAGCTTGGCTCACTCTCCATACACCAGTGCTCACCATTCCATCAGAACCCAAGGAAACAGCTCCTCAAATTACGGAAATTCCTTCAGAAAATGAATCCAAACCAGAAAACCCATTTCCGGATAACGAAACCATCCCTACATTCCAATTCAACTGGCCTCCAGACAATATTGGTCATACAGAGTCTGACTCATAGAGAGCGGGGAGTGTTACGCTCGCTTTACTTCGCCCCTATATTATTTGCCATACCCGGGGATCAAACTCCCAACCTCACTACAATATTAATTACTACCAATCACTACACTCCTTATCCTAAGTATCACTCCTGGTCTAGACTCTCACACAGCCTCATGGCTGTCCACCTCATGTTTACCTCATCGCAAACCCTTCATCATGCATATCACACAGCCACGCATCTAGGTGCCTTATGTATTTCATCTCCACTCTCTGACCCCTATCTTGCCTCATGCTCACCCCATGTATTCCTCATGACTCGCCTTCGTCCTATAGGGTATGATCCACTTATCTAGGCTATACTCCTCATGCCTTCTTCATGTACTGTAGCACAGGATATCTGTAGATCTAGTGTATACAAATGTAAATCCCTAGACAGTATATAAAGCCCAAGCACACTCAACTGGTTTTCCCCAGTCTTGTTCACCTGGAGATTTCCCATCTTCACTCTTGCCACACAAGGTCTCGCCCTTTACTTCTCAGTCTGCCATTGAGTGCCACTGACAAAGGTCTCCCCCTTGCTCTAGCTTAGCGCCAGCTCTTGAGTGAGTTTGGTCGTTTCACAAATCCCTACACAATATCACCACTTCTGGATCAAATACATCTAGAATCACCACTTACTGCAGAACAACTGCAAAGGCAACTTTCCAATACTTGGTACACCTACTATCAGCAAGAACTGCAACAGGTAGAAAATACCATACGTGAAGCCACATACCATTGGATTGCACACCTCTGCACCAACCACACTCTCCATATTCACATCCCACACCTACAACCTCCTACCACACCTGTACTCAGAGTACCATCCAAACCTATTTCTATCCCAAACTTTGATCCATCAGTAGCAATCCTAATTCCAGGACAAACTGACTGTTATCGCTGCAATACTCTCTATGCTTATATCCAAGCTATCCAAGCTATGGCTCAACAGGTTTCTACCTTCAAAAAGGAGATCCTACACCTTCTCAATTAGCCTGCAAACCTACCTCAAGATCTGTCTGAGGAGGAATTTAACCATACATTTGCAGAGTTCATTAATTCTGAACCTGGAAATAATGAACCTGGAAGCAGCCAAGACACATCGCCAAGATCAGGAACAACCTATGAACCCTGAAACTGCTAGAAGTCAGGGCTCCAACCCTGACATATTGCCATCATACCAAGATATTCAGAATGAATTGCTTCAGATTCTTAATTCCAGACGTAATACCATTGCGCATGTATTTTAAGCTCATTGTGATGCTTGTCACAATGGATGGAACCTCAGAATCACTGTACTTCTCCTCACATGGAAGCATGGACAAGGAGAAATAGTCAAACAAGAATGTATTATTTGCTATTTCTATTTCCATATAGTCTTGGAAATTGATCAGCAGATCACCACCCTGAATGATGAAGCCACTACCACATACACACCACCAAATAGTCCCCAATAGTTCCTATGGAGAAATAGGACATGTCTCATATTCCATCCCCACATTTCCGAAAGTCTCTCATTCTCAACACTCCCAACCTATCTCTGTCAGGTAGGAACGATCAACATTTGTCCATCACCCATTTATCCCCTTGCCAGAATGTCCATGACTTTCACTTACAACTTCTGCCACTTCAAACACAATGGAACCTTCGTATACGCCATACCCTTACCATCCAAGAACACAGCTCAGGTCCTGGGTTACAACTCTTCCATTTCCTTCCATCGACATTCACTCATTGCCATCTATTACAAAGAATTTCCAGGACCAGCATATGTTGAGACCATGGAAAAGATTCTACACATATGAAACAGATTTGCCACTGTACGTCTATCACCATTACCTAGCCATTGCGGACTACATCACCCTCCTCCATTCTACTTGATCACCCCTGCAACTTGGGTCAAGCGAATATTTGGTTTTACCATCCAACACCTTCTTTCCTATTTCTACCACAGACGTAACACTCCTGATATTCCACCTCCAATCCTATTTGAATAATATATACCAGGAGAAGTAAACATTATATATCCCCCTTCCCACTACCATTTTCTTCGGGCAAGGACTCCTGATTCGAATAGTGATCTATCATCCATTACCTTGTATTATTCATAGTAGCATCATAAGAATGAGACTTGTGATACTTTACACACACCATGTTGCATCGTACACAGGGAAGCTTCTGCTACTCAAGAAGGATATCATCTCTGTGCACAAACATCATCAGAACACATTCCCATTGAACGGTATCTCCAAGGACCATTGGAGTCTTCAGACGTACTTTCTGGCTATAATCCTCAATTACCTTCACATCACCTTGATTGGCAACAAGGAAGCGAGAGGACAGCAATCTAGCAAACACACTTGTTGAATCACACACCTATCATTGATCACACACCTATCCTCACATCATTCCCCAAGATCCCTTAATGGATTCTGCCTATGATTACCCAGCAACAGATCAGTCATGGTATTTCAATGAGCAGAATCTATGTAATCAGGAAATTCTTTGTGGAACTTGAATGTCACCTGCACCAACACTGTGTGGAAACTACACAACCATTCCCACCTAATCCAGCAGAAGAGTTACCTGAAATATCAACAGAGTACCACACTTTTGTCACTATCCAATCAGGAACTCAACCTCCAGCCAAGCCATTAGTCACATGATATTGTGCAACCTGTGTTATGATCTTCAAGTATCCCAAGACCTTCAATCGCCAATGGGACCAAGCATACACAGAAATCATGGCAGATCCAAATAGATCCAGAGAATCAGACAGAAGAATGACCCATCCACTATGTCCACCATTTCCACCACCAGATGTAGAAAACATCATGGAAGATTTACGGAATGGGACATCCTGGGAGGAATCTCCAGACAACTTTAATCACATTGGATTTCTCCAACTAGGACCAGATGGTGCCTACAATTCCTATCCAGACCATATCTAATATTCCTTTATGGTCTAAACTGATTGTTTGATACAATCGGGGATGATTGTTTTCTGTTCCCTGTGAATGACCTGCATGAAATACCTTCCATGTGGAGTCATATATCTCTTATACCTTGTACATATCTCTCACAACCTTTTTCCTAGTTGTTGCCAAAGATGCACAACTCAAATTGTTCCAACTATGTATTATCACACCCGGAATAATGATTTCCTCTTTATCTGTTGAGTATTTCAACTCTACCTTCTACCATACTATACTATACACCAAGGACTATCTATCCACCAAATTTCTTTCCCATACCTTACTTATTCATTTCTCTATTCATTTTTCTTTCCAACACCTATGGCAAGGAAGGTATCCTACACAGAAATCAAATTAAAGAAATCCCTGGCAATATCTGACTTTGCCAAGGTAAGGAAGTGTGGGAAAGGATGTCAGCCACATACAGGCACAGCCACTCTTATCTTATCTTGTCTCATCTTGAGATAAGTGAGATCTGTAATCAAGGCAATGCCTGTCAATCAAGATCCTTATTGACATCCCTGTCAACCTGTCAACCTGTCAACCTGTCAATCTGTTAATCTGTCAGATGTCACAGCATGTCAATCTTCAGATTTGCACAGTTAGAAACCTGTCATTCAAAGACAAGTGACAGGCACAGCCATTTGACTGTGCATTTGACTGTGCATTTGACTGTGCATTGACTCACACTGACTCATTTCATCAAATGACACCACTTTTATTTACCTAAATAGTCAGTACATAGCCTCCTAGTTTTGGTTTAAAAGGAGCTCAATTTTTGGGCCAAGGGATGCAATAGGATTCCATTCTTTCATTGGATCAGATATCTATTCTTTCATAGGATATCATCCATCAGGGAAGAATCCCCCTCTATTTCTCTCTCTCTCTAGTAAGTCCTCAGGGCAGGAATTGAGTAGAGTATTTAGAAGAGATCTAGCACTTATTCTGACTAGCCATAGAGCAGTAGAATAGTGTAGTAGATTCTCTAGCATTCCCTACAGAAAATCAGCTAGAAAGCAATAG
>JBBPOE010000881.1:0-11675 GCA_038091295.1 Tylopilus felleus | reverse complement strand
CTGGGGGGTCCACGTTTCAAATCCCTGCGCGTCAAGTCACATGTCAGCACTTACCCGCCCCTCGCGTTCCCGACTCCGCAAGCGCGCGATCAACCGGAGATCTACCGAACACGCAGATCGCCCCATACAGTGTGGCGGGACTCCGTAAATGTGGGTGTTCGATAAATAAAACCTTTTTCCAAGTATGTGTGTGTTGTACCATTCATGGTCACGTCCACAGACCAGGGAGGCGAAAAGAACCAAACGTCCAAACATACCACAGTGGCTGGCACGCATCAGACCTCTACAAGGTCTCGATCTTGTGGAGGGGCGGGCTTGAAATCAAGCTGAAATACACAAATTATTAGCGCTTACCAGCGCCACTCTCCGCTGCATCATATCCGCAGTGATCTGGCACGCTTGGTCAAGTGTCCTCGATCACGAGAGGACGTCGTGCGTGATGGGTGGTCGGATCAATGCACATCTCCCTGGGGTTGTGAAGACAGCGGACGTGGCACCCAGCGACTCGGACATTTGAGTAATGACCTGTGCAGAGTGCTTGTCAATACAAGACCGCCGCAAAAGGGGCATAATTCAGACCAACTCAGAGTCCCTGAGAACCTACGGCTCGTCCCCAGAAGAATCAAACGACGGAGTTAGGGACGATTAGACATCGGTTACTTGGTCGGACTCGAAATTGACACTGCCAACATGTACGGTCAACAAGCAAACGCATGGTAAATCGATAGACAATTCCACATACTGCCTGAGTCATCGGCGTGCCATCTCCGATGCGGCGTCGACCAGGCAATGACTGCACGAATCTTGAATGGCATGGTGTTGAGAAGAGTGTGTACGTAGTTCGAACGTTTGGTACAGATGTATGCGGCGGGTCTTCAATTTTGGGACTCTCGCTGATTCAGGTACTCGCTTGATCACCAACGTCGACGGCGGCGACCTTGAACAAACATCATCGTTGAGTCTGCTCGTCCCTACTTCGCTAGAAGAACAACATATACTGTCTGACCACCGAGGCTGAAGTTGAGAGATGGTTACAGCTGCGCAAGCGGAAAAGCATCTGCTATGGCACCCACGGCGGCAGCAGAGGTTCGTTGTCGGTGGAGGTTCTCAAATGTCAATGTACGAGTGGGCAGAAGATCACTCAGAGATACGCCATCTAAGCTCTCAAAGTGATCTCTCGTTCATGAAGGTGAGGCCATCTGCCAATTGTCACAACCGGGACCAAGTGACTGATTCTGTTACGGCTAGTGTTTTGCATGGTCTCCAGATCCCTCCTTTGATGATCTTTTTGCTATCGGACTCACTTCTGGACGCGTGGACCTCGTTCGCCTCGAAGCAACCAAGGTGGCCCGGAATGGCGTTCTCTCTAGTGGGCCGGTTGTTTCTCTTACCGTGCGCAACTCGAGGTCGTGTAATGCGTTGGCTTTCTGTGAGGCTGACCCAAATTACCTTGCAGTCGGCCTCGACAAAGTTCGCGGAGACGCTAGTCTTACCATCTGGGATGTACAGTCCTGCGTCCCCGCTTTATCAGTCACCAACGGTCTCCCTTCTGACGAAGCGCGTGTGAGCCGACCGTACCCTCGGATAGCCCGAGCAGATGTCGGTCCACGGGCCGATCATCGAGTTCTACAGCAGCACGCCCAGACCGAGGTGGTGTCAGCATTGTCGTTCCTTCCACAGTCCACCCATCTATTGTTGGCTGGCATATCCGCCCGATGGCTACGTTTATTCGACTTGCGTACCCAATCCCCTCCCACGACGAATGTGGCAAGCAAGGTGTCGGGAATAGCCACCAACCCCACTGACGCTAACCAGATTGCTTGCTGTGGTGACGCGACCGTGACCATCTGGGACGTGCGCAGGCTATCTAACCCTCTCCTGACGTTCTCCGAAAAAGAGGCCGCGGCCGATGGTGCACGACCTCGCCCCGGTTCTGTCATACACCATATCGAGTTCTCGAGTACTCGCAGAGGCCAACTAGCAGCGATGGAAAAGGACGCGACGTACGTGCGATTCTGGGATATCCAGCACGCTCAGGCCGGGAATGGACCTTCTGACGGAGATCGGTCGAGGGATTCATCGCATTCGCGGGTACTTCGGAGATCCTGGACCAACCTGCCCTGGGCTACGCCTGCTTCTGGCATCAAGCAGATGTCGTTGGAATTGCAAGAGCCTTCTGTATTCGTCCTCGCCGATACTCGCAAAAGTAAGCCTACCACATGTCCTCGGAGACGAGCTATGGCCAACTTACACACGTTCAAAAAACAGCGAAACGTTTCAGTCGACCACTCGCGTCCTTTACGCTCGTGCCTCATTCGCGGCCATATGCGTTGACATCAGAGATCATGGTTGTCAACAAAGATGGGGATTTGGAACTGTATGCGGTGCATGATACGCCGAAACAAGTGGCTTGGAGCGCTCGTGGAGATCTCGCATTCGGCGTTGGACGATCGCAAAAACTTATTCCCGGATTCCAAGATGGAGAAGTCGCCTCACAACCATGGGATGTATCCAAGACTACCGATGACCAATTGGCATGGGGTGGCCGTCCCAAAGTGAGTGGTTCGGTGGATGGTAGACGGAATGACGATGAATTTCCGCCTGGCGCTCAAGAGAGTTTGGGCGGTGGGAAGCAATCAAAATCGCGAACCTTCAGTCCGGCATCATTTCGTCATTACCCCTTGGAGACATCGACGGTGCAGGTTGACGCCTCAGCACCTGTGGAACGAAAGCTCGAGCAACCGAGTCGGCGTGCAGCGACGAGTGAGGAGGGGAAGAAGAAAACGTCGCGTGTACAATCTGACAAGCCCACTTCTTCCAAGAGCAAGAAACACCCCCTGCGCGCAGTTTATCAGATCGTCGAAGACGACATCTCGATGGTGATGAGACATAGGGTAATTCGTGGCTATGGAATCAGAAATGTATGATGCCATCCGCCAGCAAGCATTGATATCTAATTTGCTTTGACAGGTTTCTCATAATGCCGAGATAATGCAAGATGATCTCTGCTTATCTGATACATTGTCCGCGCTCTGGAGATGGATTCGTCGTATGTCGGACCAACCACTGCCTTTCCAAGAGTACTTATCTATGCCTTTTTCCAGATTCGAGAGAAATTGCGTGCATTCCCACGTCAAGAATTCATGGATACGATTTCTCAAACCAGGGGTTGATGGGAATATGGGAGGGCTTCCAAGCACTGCCCCAAGCATTTGAGCCCCGGGATTCTGTGAGCCAGCTGTCTGACTTGCACGCGGCGCCGCCTGCGTTTGATTCGAGTTCTGTATCGTCTAGTCTCAACATGCCGTCTACCTTTTTTCAATCTTTCGAGGATTTGTCGTATGGAGACTTCAATGCGGCTATTACTGCGGTACTATCTCGACAGGGTATGGAGAAGACGTCTTGGTCGCCAGCATTGCGGACGAACAAATCGGCACAGCGAGAGTTGGCACTCCAATTATGTGGGTGGTACCTGAGGGGCGATGAGCTCTCGGATGCTATCAAAAAGTACGGATTCATGCCGCTCGTCGTTCGATTCGTCTAAGCAGGTTATACAGATGGGAAAGGGATGGGCAGCAGTCTCGCGCCGCCTGTTGGCTCGTATTCACGAGACAGTACACCAGGGCACTCGAGCTGCTCATGCGTAGTAAAGGTACGCTCTCCACATGCGACGGTGATCGAATCCCGCACCTGATCCTACCTCAACTCAGACGAGACGCACCACCTAATGACCGGGACACTCGCCGCACTCGTTCCGGGGGGCACGATAAGCAGCGAGTTGCGGGACCATTCTGAAAGGTTGATCGTCCGACTTCAAGATCCATATTTCCGGGCCATGTTGACCCAATTGACGTCGAAGGACTGGTCCGAGGTGCTTGAGGAGGAGGCGCTTCCTCTTCAGGAGCGTCTCGCTATCGCCTTTCAATTTCTTGAAGACAGGGCCTTGTCGCTGTACCTCCATCGCACCGCTGAAAGGGCATCTGCGAAAGGGGACATTGAAGGTCTCACCATTACTGGGCTCACTCCAGGCGGGATAGACATCCTACAAAAGTACGTCGACCGCACGGGGGATATTCAGACGGCAGCCATCTTGTCGTCGTATGTCTGTCCCGCCAAGTTCTCGGATATGAGGGCTGAGCGATGGCTGGAGGCATACCGAGAATTGCTCGACGGGTTTCGGGTTTTCCACCACAGGGTCAGTTTCGATATCGAGCGCGGTGAAATCCTTCAAGAAGCGGTGCAAAACGGAGACTTGCCGCCCTTTGAATGGGCACCGAAGCACGTTATCATACGGTGTAACTATTGTTCTAAGCCGATGAACCCCTCGGTCGCAACCACGACGAGCAAGAGTCGGGTGAGTACCCGCCTGATGACGAAGGGTGCTTTTGCTGAACGCAAGTCGCTAGCCTACAGCTTGCCCGAATTGTCATCGCGCGCTCCCGCGATGCTCCGTGTGTTTGATGACGCTGAGCATGACGCCCGATGCGAATCGGAACGCTGAACTTCTGAACACGCAGGTTGCGTTCAAAGGTACGACCGCGGCATCTTTGTGTCTGTCGTCACGGAGCATGACGTTGTTGCACGCGCAGATACGATCGAAGACGCCATCGTCATTTGTCAGACGTGCAGGCATGGCGGCCATGCGTCACATATCCTCGACTGGTTTTTCGGCGAGGAGGGCAGTCGTGCGCGAGGCGTATGTCCGATTGCGGACTGTGACTGTCGATGTGGAGACGAGTTTTAACCTAGCGTGGGTACACATGTATACTAACACGCTTCGTAATACTGTCATGGTTACTGCTGGTCCACAAGTCTACGTAAAGTCTATGCTATGTATCCTGATGCTCTGAAATAGGCTGCTGCTTTCTCGGGAGTAATACTCTGACATGCACGAACAATTGACATCATTGGTGGATCTCCAGCACAGCGACATAAGTATGACTTGATGGCAGAAAAGGCTTGTTGAATGGGGTTGTAGGCTGGCGAGTATGGTGGCAAATACAGTAACTTGCATACTGAAAGATCATTAGTAAAAAAAGGTTTGACAACACTTACAATGCATATCTTCAACCAACGCACGGATCTTCTCACCGTGGTGAATGTGACAGTTGTCCATGACAAGAACGCTACGTGGGCCAGGGTATGGATTGGTGAAAGGCATCTATATGCTGCATTAGAACATGCTGATACAAAAAAGAGATGTACGTACAATCTGGTCTTTCAAAAATTGCAGAAAACGCTCACCATCAACTGGGCCTTCAATGATATCATACGCGATAACACCATCAAGCGTGATTGCTGGAAGGATGGTGTACGGTACACCACGTACAAAAGGCTGTCGTGCTTGGCAGTGCTGGCCTACGGGTGACCGTCCGTACCGGCGAGCACAAGTACGCTTGTTCTTGGCGGCCCCGTCTGTGAATACAAGCATGTTTGCGTCAGGCGCTTCCGCTCCAATACGGTTCATGTAAAGTGCGCGCAACTCTTCATTCCGTTCTGCAGCTGATGCGGACACAACCTTGCGAGTAATCTGAAGACGCTGAAGGGCTCGACGAAGGGTGGGAATGGATACATGTATGTGACGCTTGTCCCGAAGTTCTTGTTGAAGTTCGTCAAGGTAGATGGTACGGCGATGTTGAACGACAGTGAAAATGAAATTTTCATCTGCTGCAGTGAGGATACGGCGGCGCCTACGGACACCGGAATAGGTAGAAGGATTGTACACGACACCGTGTCTTGCATAGTGATCGAGGACTTTGTTGACGAGCGACTTTTTCAGACCGAGAATGCTACAGATACGCTTGATTGTATATCCATTGCGAAAGAGAATGGGAATTCTTGCTTTTAGGTCGTTCGACACTACGCGTGGCATGGTGGGAAGGTGGTTCAAGTTACTCCGTCGATAAAGTTCTTCACAGGTGCTCTCGGGGTCTTGGATCGGCTACTAACCGAGGATCGAAATACAAACCGGCCTCTTGCCACAGAATAATGAAAACCGCTGTAACACACGACTAATCCAACAGCTGCGGGTCCAGGATTTCCCGCAAGGTCCATTATATATATAATGAAACACAGTTAATTCAGTGATGCTGCTGAATAGCTTTGAGCACACGAATGAGTTTTAACCCAGCGTTGTACAAACACCCGTCGTGTATCATGGTCACCAGTTAGTCTGGGGCCCAGACCGTCTATGAGCCTGCCGCGTTGAGAGGCAGACCGTCGATAGACGGTCTGGTTCGCGTTTAGGGGGCTGCGCGGGCACGTGACATTCAGCCAATCAGATAATGGGGGATTTGAGCTTTGGAAAATACATCGTAAATTGATTTGCAGCGCGATCGAGTGAGACGTCTATCGACGGTCTGCCTCTCAACGCGGCAGGCTCATAGACGGTCTGGGTCCCAGACTAGTCACCAGTAACTTGGCACTCTACTATAGCCATTAATATAAGTAACATGTAGCTTTCACCACTATCTAGAAGACCATCATAGCTCCCTGCGCACCGGAGAGAGCGTAGTGCTGCTAGCGAAAGCGAAGCTCTCCTTCTATGCCGGACGATAATGACTCTATCCTTGAGGAAGATAGGGAGAAGAGTGATAAGGAATCCGGCAGCGTCGAAAAAAAGTCTACCAGTGTACGTTCGTTTCTTTATTCCAGTTTGTTTGGTGTTGTGATGTCGCTCGGTAATGCCCGGCCCGCATAGTCAATGTCATGCCCACCGCAGATCATTCAAGTTGGAAAGAGCCACTCACAAACCCTTTGTCCGGCATGGATACTTTTGTCGTCTTTTGTGGTCACTGTCGCTGTGTGCGCTCCAAGAACTGATATAAAACCGCAGGCTTTCCTTTGGGATGGGCACGCATCATAAGCCTGCTGAGCCACAGGTTCTTGTGGTGATCCTTGTCGTTGATCGAGAATAGCCCTTAGGTCTATCATCTACTGATCCAGTAAATCAGTCTTCAAGGTGAGTTTGTCATTTGATATCGAGCGACGTGGAACAACGCGCGACAAGAGGACGCCAGCCTCTAACTCATCACCTGCTACAGAGACCCGTGTCATTTGTGTACCCTTTCTCGCAGCATGTCCGACATCACATGTTACTACTGTAACGAGCGCGTCCCACCCGACGATTACGACGTCCATACGAGGCAAAAACACGCTATCCCTGCCGTACAAGACATGTGCAGGGCTAAAGAAAACTACGATATGTTTTGTGCAATGTATCACCAACGACGATCGATTCCGGCGACCCTCCATGGCAGTGGCACCGAAACTAGCCATATGAGCGCGACGCTGGCAGCGTGGCAAGAGCCGAACGAGTTTGCTCAGGTTGGCCAGAGCACGCGGTACATCACCGCGGACGACGTGTCCTCGTTCCGTGTCGACCGCTCCGATGAACCTCGGACCGTTGCTCGGTCGCTCCAAAAGTTGATCAAGCTTGATATCCTGGAATTCATGAATGGGTTCCAGGGTCTTGGAAGGAAATCGCGCGAAAAGTGTAATGACCTGGTCCGGGGGCTGCCCGTGTTTGCCGTGCGTGTGACTTTTTTTGTGTCGTCCCTGGTTTTCATTTTCGTCTAGTGTTTGAGCGTGTGTGTCTTCATGCACTTGAGGTTATGCGCGGCCGACAACCCGAGGTACGGATCAAGCTCTAATATTGTTTATCTCTGAGGGCCTTCATTTTCTTCGATTGAAGTTTGTTAGATTCGTTTCTATGCATAACGCAGGAGTGGATCAACCAACCAGAAGAATGGTGTTTGGTCAACTACCAAACTATCAAGGCAGAGCTCTTCACCTTTCTCAAGCTGGTAACGCATTTATTGTCATCGATACTTTTTTCTCCTCTCTGATCGTGGCCACAGTTCCAGGTTCCGCATCATAGCTGTATTCAGCAACTCCTGGATGACGAAAGACTCTACTACTTGGACATCCATAGCTTGGCTGCATTGGTGACCATTTATTACACCGACCAGAGTCACGTGCAGACATTCTACACGATGAGGGATGACCAGGCACAGGCGATCCTGGATTTGCTACAAGAGGTTAGGCTTGCCTGATTAACCTCTTCATAAAGTTGACGCTAGAAGCAGCTGATCGATCTAAAATCTGATCGTCTTGACGGATGGTACAAACGCCGATTTCTAGACGCGGTGGTGAGGTTATCTAGGAAGTCTCGTCTATACCCTCGATCATTAGACATCACCGGTGTCGATCAAGTCGGTAGTACTGGCGACCAAGGTAGCCTTGGCGCAACGCGTTATGGCATGTTATCCGGGAGAGTTGTTGCTTTAAAGGAACAGCAGACAGCAGGCCGGACAGCTGACGATCGTTTGCAGGCAGGACACTTTTTTGCACAATTGAGCGATTCGCTGACGTTTTGATGTAACCAGGATTTTTACCAGGAGGCTGTCGTATTGAAAAACGCACACCACAGGAGCTGCCTTCCATTTTACGGCGTCGCCACCTTTGTGGATCACGGGATACCGAAAACCTATGTGGTTTCTCCGTGGATGACGAACGGGAATTTGAGCGGATACTTATCCCAGAATCCGCACGTGTTACGTTTGCCCCTGGTACGTCGTCTTGGCCCAAAGAAATAAGAAGCGCGTGGTGACTGGCCTTGCGTAGTTGTTTGACATTGCAAGTGGGTTGGATTACTTGCATACCATGCAACCCACCGTTGTCCATGGAGATCTCAAGAGCGTAAGCAACTTCGAGCTCCTGTAATCTAAGTAGATGTTCATCTCGTTCGCACAGGCAAATATCTTGATCACCGCTTCAGGGCGGGCGTGCCTCGCAGATTTCGGCCTTACCACCGTCCATGATACGCAGGTGTCCGTGGCCACGACCTTGCACGGCATCCATGATACTGCGGGATACGTAGCACCCGAACTCTTTTTTGTCTGGGAGAACCCGAACGGTGCGGCTCTCTTTGCGCGGCTTGACCGACGACGATGCGACATGTTTACATTTGGCTGCATCGCGTACGAGGTAACCGACCCCGCTCTTGCTCGTCAGGGAAGACAAGCTGAACGCGTTCCCCCCTCTCTCCGCGCAGATCTACACTGGCGGACCGTCCTTCCAGGGGTGCACCTCGGTCTTACGCAGCCTGCTGCTGGTGAGCGGGAGCAGGCCGCAGCGGCCCACCGAATCGCGGGTCAACGCGCTCGGGCTGGACGACGACGTGTGGATGTTGATCGAGAGCCTCTGGACGCATCGTCCCGAAGCCCGACTCGTAGCCTCATCGGCGAGGGATTTCTTGAGGTTCAAGTTGTCGATCACGGGGCAGGGTGCGTCTCGATCTTTGGACGACCCCGAGTGGGATACCGGATTCTTGAACTCAGAGTGTTGACGCGTCTGACTGTGGGGCGGTCGATGAGCATGGATCGGTCTGAGTTGATTCCCCCCACACCGTAGACCATATGTAACGGAGAACGTATATACGATTTTAGAATTTCAGTGTAAACCTACTAGAAGCGATCATACTGCATCAAACATCCTATTGCACAATTACCATCGACGATAAAAATTGAAATTGCGAAGGCTCGATCGGCGTCATTTGGATAGTATCCCTAACCATGGCTATAGCGTGCCATATTGCTTCACACGTCAAACCAGACCCCATCGTCCTCATCAAGCGTGTCCTCAAACAAGGCCATCGAGGTCCGTCGTTATGTATCACAAACTATTGTTTTGGATGTGGATGGCAATGTGTGTGTTCGATTCGAACGCCTCCTCAGTAATCGTTCCAGATACGGGAAACGGCGAGCCATCAGACGGCTGCCCCATTGAGATCAAGACATTTCGTGGCAATCTGGTCACCAGACTTGGCCCGACGGTGTACACTTGCAGGGAGAAATGCGTTCAGCTTGTCTACGCTTACGAGAAGAGCGAGGTCGGTTACCTCGCACCGATGCAACCCAAGGCAAGCAATTTTACATCGTCGTCGATCAAGCCGCGCAAGGAGAGTCGCAGTGTTCGGATCATTCGAAACCGATATGAGCTCGTGCGTTGCGTATCCTGCAATATCATAAACACCGTGCATGTCGTGGCCGCGGAGATCTGCGTATCATGAACGTGGCGTCAGTGACAGATCTGCAAGACACGCCTGCTATGAAGCGGTGACAAAGATATTTACCAGTGCGAGTGGTGTGGTGTGAACATATACTCAGATCGCAGGAGCTCGGAGGCGCTCATGCTCTTGAGATCTCCAATGATGGGTTGCATGGCGTGCAAGCAATGCAACCTACGTCAAAATTAATCAGATAATTTTTCCTCACGCCTCACCAAATACGACCGATGAAGTTCCTGGGAGGACAAGCTGTATGTGTAGTACGTTTTAGAATGCAAAAGGGAGAAATGCGGAGGATCACTTGGACACCGGGCCTTGCAATGTAGATATGACATGCGCGCAGCACAAGACGATGCAATGAGCCACCGGGGTCACGGTGGTAGTGGGTGGGGTGGATTGGGGATGGACCTTGCGAAATGAATTACTCTCCGAGGGAGTCGGCGGCAGATTTGCCACTCAGGGTTGGGGCGAGCTGAGAATTACAGTTTGAATTTGGCCAGTCGATTGGTTCCAATTGACTAATTTACCTCTGCACATACTCAGGGTAGCGATGCTAAATGAAGCCGGTTTGTGCGAGGACGGAGGAGTCCGCATGCCATCCACAAGGAAATAGGAATTAATGGCACGGTAGACGGACTACTGACAGCTTTTCAATACAGGAAGTGGACGCATTAAACCTCCAAGAATGTCACAGACGACCAAGGCACCACGGACATGCGTCTCCCATAAAGTGGGTCTACTCTCGAACCTCGCAGGCGTGGACCCGCCAAGTATCGCCAAGGCTGGCATTGAAGCATTGAAGTAGTGACCCAATAGATTCCCAAATTTGGCATGCGATTTTTCATTCCCGTCACAGAACGCGAGGATGGCTGAGGGTCGACGGAAGCGGTGCGGCGAAAGACCAACTGAAATTCTAGAAAAACGCACCGCACGGTGCACGCGTGCCAATTCTGTACTGAAACAGAAGGGTTTGGAGGCCGACCGCGCAACGTGTCATTTGTGATAGTTGAAGAAAAATGGAAGGGAGGGGGGGTAACGCGTAGTAGTCCTACAGGCTGTGCCGTACCGTGGTGTTTGTGTAGTGGTGTGACTGTCATCCTGTGACATGGAGGGTTTATTAATTTTTGGCTTAACCCCTGGTCGGTTTGACATACTGCCAGTGGTTTGCCGCAATGTCCCAGCAACCCCCCTTCCATTTCTCTTCAACTATCACAAATGACACGTTGCGCGGTCGGCCTCCAAACCCTTCTGTTTCAGTACAGAATTGGCACGCGTGCACCGTGCGGTGCGTTTTTCTAGAATTTCAGTTGGTCTTTCGCCGCACCGCTTCCGTCGACCCTCAGTCATCTCGTGTTCTGTGATCATCAGCACGGGAATGAAATCGCGTGCCGAATATATTCTTCAGGACGTCGTCATAGCGCCGTCAGCATTCGTTGGATCAACTCATAGGTGTTGGTCCTCATCATAAAAGCAGGGCGTTCCTTCGCCATGCCGAAGCTTCTGTTAGGATGCCTTCATTGCATCATCTCCCTACCCCGCGCATGTCACAACGCAAGGGTGCCTCAGTGATCGTTCGTGTTTCTCCCTTTTTCTTTCTGCAACGCAC
>JBBPOE010000880.1:0-11689 GCA_038091295.1 Tylopilus felleus | reverse complement strand
GGCTGTGCGAGAGTCTAGGCCAGGGGCGCTGCATAGGATAAGGAGTGTAGTGTTTTGGTAGTGACTGTTATCGTAGTGAGGTTGGGAGTTCGATCCCCGGGTATGGCAAATAATATAGGGGCGAAGTAGAGCGAGCGTAACATACTGTTGTAGATCTCAATTAATCCTTTCTGTTTGTCCGTCCATCTGTGGATGGTATGCGGTGGATAACCAGGGTTGAATTCCTAATCTCTTGCAAATATCCTTCATTACTTGTGATGTGAATTGTGGTCCTCTGTTTGACACAATTCCTGTGGGTAGACCATGGTGTTTCCATACATGGCGCAAGTATAGTTTTGCAGTGTCGAGAGCGGACACGCTTTTTGTGCAAGGGATGAATTCAACTTCTTTGGAGAATCAGTCGACTACTACTAGGATGCTGTCACATCCTTCAGATTCAGGAAAATCTGTGATAAAGTCGGCGGATATTTCTTTCCAAGGACCTGGTGGGGTGTCAATCGGTTTCAACTTTCCAGGTGGAGCTTGGTTAGATCCTTTGAAGTGTGCACAGCAGTCGCATCTGGAGACGTAGTCCTTGACTAGGGTTGGCATTCCTGGCCAGGTGTAGCTGCGTTGCATTAATTCAAGGGTTTTCTCCATTCCGGAATGTCCAGGGATAGGAGTATCATGATGTAGAGATCTTCAGGTACATACATCTTTCCTGATCTAGTGAAGAGAGTTCCATCTCGATCTTCACAGATTCCGTGTTTCTTGCATAATGTGATGACTTCCGATTCTCAGATTTGGACCGTGGCGTGTTGGATGCGGTTTCTGATGTCATCAGCATTGGTAGCTATTTGTAGAGTGGTGGAAGCGATCTGTTCTGGGGGAATGATGAAAACCATTTTGTTATCGTCCTGAATTCCTACAGCATGATCTTCTCGGCGAGATAGGGCGTCGGGTTTACCCATTTGGGCTCCGGCTTTATGTACCCATTTGAAATTGAATTGGAAGAGGTACCATGCCCATTGAGCTTGTCGGCGATTTAGATCTTGTCGCTTCATGAACCACTGAAGGTTTGTGTGATCATTCCATACTTCTAATTGGAGATTAGCTCCTTCTAGGTAGTGTCTCCATTCTTCCAAACTTCAGATAACACTCAGTATCTCTTTGTCAGCAATAGGGTAATTGCGTTCTGTGGGTGACATAAAGTGCAATGAGTAGGCAATGGGATGCCATTTGTCGTCCTTCAGGATAGATAAGACTGCACTGGTTGCGAAGTCTGAAGCATCAGTTTCAAGACAGAATTGCTTGTCAATATCTGGAAATGCGAGAATAGGGGCAGTAGTGAATCATTGTTTGAGCATATCAAACACTGTCTGCTGTGATTCCTTCCATTTGAAGGCCTGATCTTTCTTTGTTACATCGTTCAGAGGATGAGCCACTTGGACATAGTTCTTGATGAACCTTCGGTAGAAATTAGCTAGTCCTAGGAAGCTGCACACACCATGAACTGTTTTTGGGGTGGGCCATTCTAGTATAGCCTTGACCTTATCATCGTTCATCTTGATTCCTTCAGCAGAGACAGTCATGCCTAAGAATTCGACTTCCTTAACTTGGAAGGAGCATTTTTCTGGTTTGACAAAGAGATCATGTTCTTCAAGTCGTCGAAGGACTTCAAGTACAATCCTGTCATGCTCTTCCTGATTGTCGGTTTTGGTGAAGATGAGTAGGTCATCAATGTAGACCACAACGACGTCTTCCATGTTGGCAAAGATCTCGTTCATCATTGCTTGGAAGGTGGCAGGTGAGTTGCATAGCCCAAAGTACATTACTAGGGGTTTAAAGGAGCCTCAGTGACAAGTGAAGCAGCCTTCCATTCGTCGCCTTCCTTGATTCTGACGTTGTTGTATCCCCATCGGAGATCCATTTTGGTGAACAACTTAGCTCCTTGCAGTTTCTTGGATAACTGTCAGATGAGAGGGAGCAGATAGTTGTTCTTGACTGTGTGTTCATTAAGATAGCAATAATCTTGTACCATTTGCTTCTTTCTATCATTTTTAGGGACAAAGAACACAGGAAAGGTCTGGAGGGATTTAGACGGTCTGATATATTTTTTCCTGGTTTGATCGTCGATGAAGTTGGATACTTCTTTCTGTTCTTGTGGTGATAGGGGAATAAGTCTTCCTTTCTTAGGTACGAAGGTGTCTTTCATGTCAATGGCATGGTCCCACAGTTTGCAGACAGGCATGTGTTCAGACTCCTTCTTAGAGAAGACTTTGAGGTATTTGTGATATGCCTCAGGAACTAGATCCTCAGGCTTTGGATCGGGTTTAGGAGTTTCCGATCGTTTTTGTTCCTTCTTGATTGCATGAATGGTCCTGAGACCATTTCGATCGAGCGCGTCGATGAATTGCTCAAGGGGAGACTTGCCCTGCAAGACTCTGCAAGTCCATAGACAGCGAGTCATCCTGACTTGACCAGTTTCCCAGTCAATGTCCGGATTGTGGTGCCTTAACCATGTGTATCCGAGGATCATCTGGTGCCTGCCGAGATCGGTTATCTTGGCTACTACCTTTTCTTGGTGACCCTGGAAATCAATGACTATTTCAGCATAGTGAGTGATATCACCAGCCGAGTTATGTGTTCCATCCACGTTGTGTACCGGTATGGGGTTTGGCAATGGAAGTAACAGTATCTTCCTGATCCGTGCCCATTTCCGATCAATGAATATGGTGTTAGCTCCGCAATCAAGGAGAGCTTCTATTCTGCTAAAGTAGTGGTTTTGCCTTACAGGTGCTATGTTGAGTTTCAATACTATGTCTCTACGTGTATTGCAGTTCAATATGTGTCTCGGTGGTTCTGGGGTTTCAATAGGAGTAGGGGTGTAAACGGAATTAAGCACTAGTTTAGAGTCCCAGCCGAGCTCCAAACCAGTCGGAGACCCCGTTTGACTATAATTTAGAGATGAAGTCGTATGTACAGATCGAGAGTCACTTTGATCACCCAGATCGATCAAAGCACTTTTTTTTTTTTTGGCTTTTCCCTTGTCTTCGACATCGTGCATGTCATAGAAAAAGGCCTTGGCTTCATCAAAGCTCATTCCTTGAATGGCGCGGGATCCCTGATCCCAAGATGTAGCGGGTTCTTCGGTGGTTGTTCGAATTTTAGATGCTTTGGAGCATCGCGGCTTGTGGCCTCCTCTAGACCAATTGTATTCTGTGCATCGGGTAGACAAAATCTTGCATTCCTTAGCCATGTGGCCCGGCTTTCCACAATTGAAACAAGTGAGCGGTTTCTTGTTGTGATTAGGGGTTCTGGCTTTCCCTTTTCCTCTAGTGAATGCATTGATTTCTATTTTGGATTCCTCATCCGAGGTAGCGTCTAAAGCGCTGACGTCCATAGCATTAGGGTCTCGTTGTCGGGACGGTCCGGCGATTCCTAGGAATCGGGTTAGTTGCCTCTTTTGACCAATGTTCCGCACTTTGGTCAGATACTCAGCCAGATCGGTAGGGCGAGTGTCTTCTTTGATGATTTTCTGGATGATGGACGAATCAATGTTCTGCTCAATGATGTCAACCAGTTGTCCTTGGTTGAGTTGAGTGGCTTGACTATAGGTTTGGAACTTGATGATCCATTCGTCGATTGTCATCCTTCCTTGTTTGAGTTCCCTAAGCTTTTTCCGAGCCCAATCTTTTTGGTTGGCTGGTCGGAAAAGTTCTTCCAATTTGCCGCACATGCGTGCCCATGTGTAGGTGGTTCCACTGTTTAGGATTTCCAGACGTGTTCTGGCAAAGCTTCTGGCTTTGGGTCCTTCAAGGTGGGAGAGTACTGCACGGACTGGTTTGTCTGTATTGGCAGGCATGGCAAGATGATTCTCTGCTTGCCATGCCTTAACTTTAGCCCACCATTCCTCAAACTTAGACATGGATCCATCAAATGGTCCTGGATCTGCGAGTAGCTTAGAGATTTTGGCCATCTGGGCCATAGCGGTAGCAGTTGCAGTTGCTTGTGCCTGCATTGCGAGTACTTGATTGCCCATATTGTCAAGAGAGGCTAGCATATTAGCAAAAGCGGCATTCAATGCCGCCGATCCCTGTACCCAATCTTGACCAGCAAGCGTGAGGGCGTTAGCAATATCTTGTTGAAGCTGTGTGTGAGACATGATTCCTTACTTGATAGATTTTTTGAGTTTATGAGCTTTCTTTAGTAGCTTTCCGTAAGCGGGCTTAGGAGAATAAGGATTACTAGACGATTTGCGCTTGGCAATAGAGTTTATGCTTTTCTGGAACCTTTCCTTATCGGGCTTAGACAATTTCCGATGTTTGCTTATGAGATCCAGATCTATTCAATGTCGGCTAAGTTGGTGTCAGGGGTTTGATATCCGGAGGCGACTTCTGATGTGTTTCTGGAGTAAGCATCTGTTTCTTGTCCGGGAGCTAGGAAGTCTCCGGGGTTGTAACGATAACAGAAGACTGGAATAGGAGTCCTTGGACGTTCTGGTAGAGCATCTCTGCGGATGTGGATTTCTTCTGGTATTGGGAGAACGGGGAGCGGGAGTTCTCCAAAGACTAGTTTAGGAGCTGCTCGGTTAGTGGGGTTAGTGACTGGTGGTTCAGGTGCTACGTATGCCGGTGGTGGGATGTTTTCTTGATTTTCCTGGTTTTTGAGTTCTCTCTTGATTTTGCACTGAACAGCCTGAGCCCTTCTATATGCCTCTACTAGTTCCCTATGTACAAACTTCAAGGATACCCTGCTACTGACGGTAATGTGCAGGCTTCCTAAGGTGTTCTGATCTACATAGAGGAGGGCGCTGATAACCAAAGCGATTAGGTACACCTCGGTGCCAACGAGGGACAGGAGGAGGGGCAGGAGAATGAGGAGGGAAAGAGGTGGAGGATGAAGGTGATAGTTCCGATGAGATCCTTCTCCTCTTTGAAACATCTCTCTCCCGTGAATCCGAGCGACGGCGTCTATCTTCTTGCTGCTCAATGCCCAGGTTAATTTCCTCTCAAATAATGTCATTGACCACATTCGGGAGGAATGCTCTATATGGATCGTTAGTGATCCTGACGAAACTTGAAGTGAGGGGAGTGGAGAATCCAGACCTGAAGATTTCTTGTTCTAGTAGGCAGCGGCGGACGTATGTCCAGTCGACGGATTCCTTGAGTGGCGGAGGTGTGGCCTGAGGCAATGGGTAAAAGTTCCTGAAGTCCTGATGGACTTGTTCTTCTTCTGGGACGTGATATCTGGGATCCAATAGATCTACCGCTGGGAAGCGAGGTGAGACGGGTAGGGGTTCCTGCCAAACTGGTGGTGGGACATATCGGAAATCAAACTCTTCGAATTCCCAACCTTGGAAGAATTTGATCCTTTTTTGATCGACCGGAGTGTTGAAACACGGGGTGGGTGGTAAACATGGTGATACTGATCTATAGGAGGCTAGTTCCTACGATTCTTCAAACTGTTCGAAGAAGGCATCAGCGTCGTCAGAGAAATCCAGCCAGAGATAATCCTCAATGTAAGGGAACAGCGGTACCTGTGGATATACGAGGTTTATTGATTCCTCGACTAGGGTGAGGACTATGGATTCCTCTTCTTGTTTGATCTCTCTCTTGGGTGAGGCGACTAGAGGGCCTCCTAGGATGCTATCAATGAGTGCCTGGTAAGCATAGTCAATGACCCTGACTAAAGGTAGGCGATCCTGTTCCCGTACCGCAAACTCAAAAGCGGCGGGGAAGGCTGATCCCGATTTGCACGACACTACCAAACAGGGTTAGTGTGGCCGTTCAATCAATGAGACAGCGAGACGGTTTCTCACTGGCGAAGATAAAAGTGTGGGTGGTGGATAGGGCGGATGCAAGAGGTGTTGATTGCTAGACCTTCCGCGGTATCAGTAATGAAAGTCTTGTTCAAGTGAAACGACCACACTCACTCAAGAGCTGGCACTAAGCTAGAGCAAGGGAGAGACCTTTGTCAGTGGCACTCAATGGCAGACTGAGAAATCAAGGGCAAGACCTTGTGTGGCAAGAGTGAAGATGGGAAATCTCCAAGTAAACAAGACTGGGGAAAACCAGTCGAGTGCACTTGGGCTTTATATACTATCTAGGGGTTTACATTTGTGTACACTAGATCTACAGATATCCTGTGCTATAGTACATGAGGAAACCATGAGGAGCATAGCCTAGATAAGTGGATTATATCCTATAGGACGAAGGCGAGTCATGAGGAGTACATGAGATGAGCATGAGGCGAGATAGGGGTCATAGAGTGGAGATGAAATACGTGAGGCGCCTTGATGCGTGGCTGTGTGATATGCATGGTAATGGGTTTGTCATGAGGTGAACAAGAGGTGGACAGCCATGAGGCTGTGCGGGAGTCTAGGCCAGGGGGAATACTTAGGATAAGGAGTGTAGCGATCAGTAGTGATTGGTATTGTAGTGAGGTTGGGAGTTCGATTCCCGGGTATGGCAAATAATATAGGGGTGGAGTGAAGTGAGTGTAACAAACGGTAAGCAGAGAAGTTGATGGAGTTTCTAAATAGCAGGTTTCTCAAGAGCATCTCGAGACACTCCACAGTATCACAATAGAAAAGCCTGACAGGGCTTTTGGTTTGGTGTGGGGAGGTATCAATAACACAATACTTTCATGGGGGCATTTTGGGCAAAATGTCTGTGAAGTCACGGAGCTTTGAAGCAGTCAGGAACGAGAGTCCAAGTCCCTTGATCTTGTTGTAAATATTATCAGGGTCCTGCTAAAGAACCATAAATACAGAAGTACATACCAATGACAAGGAGAGGAAACAGTCAATATTGGCCATGCTCAGAGATGAAGTAAGCAGGAACTCCACCATGTCCCACTCTGCATGGTCAGTGAAAGGGTAGTAAAGGTTCTCGGATTGCTGGATATGCACAAATTGGTCTTTGTCAAAAGCTATCATGAATGTTCAACCATTATGATCGAAGACCTTTGCTGCTCCTTCAAAATAGTTGGTAGGTCCCAGGCCGACAAAGGTATCATTAGTGTCATCTGATTCGGAATTCAAGCCTGACATTGTGGCATCACTGGCCTCTCCGCTGGCAGAGTCCTGTGCATGAGCTGCATGAAAAGCTCTGTTGGGGAAAACCATCCAGCGGGTGGGTAAGCGGGGAGCATTGACTCTGCAGTATTCAAAGTGATGAAGTAGTTCTTGAGGGTCCACAAGCTGAACATTTGCCTGGTTACATCTTGACCATGGTTGATTGCGATGTCATTGCACTTGGACTTCATTGCTGAAGAACTTGCCACATAGAGGGCAGCAAATTTCTCAGTCCATATGGCGCCAATTCCATTTGTGTCTGTGCATAAATACATACTCCGGACTTTCAAACACTCATTCACATCCCATCCTTCCGAGGCACAGTCGGTCTCAGTCTCTCAATAGTGTATATATGCAGGCACCCATCTCATTTACCACAGACTTTCATTCAGTCCGTCGACTGAGGACGCAGACTTCATGGGCTGTCACCCCTGAAGCCAGCCAATCTCAAACGCAATCCTCTTCAACACCATTCCAACAATTAGGGCGGCCACAACCACCAAGACCCACGCAGACAACTGCAACTCACTCCACTTTGGACCGTGCATCAGACTCGTCTACTGGTACCAACTCCCATGGTGATATGGAGTGGTCTCTCAGTCAAGCCAGGTCCTCCTTGCATTTTCCCACCAACACTTGCAAGATCACAGAAGACCTTGGGGCTCACATCCATGATAGCGGACATGGCACTCAGACTATGGATGACTCAATCAGAGAAGATTCTTTGTTATCCGAGTCCAGACTAGTGCTTCAGGTGGTGACAACCATTCTCGAAATACATAAAATCCAGCTAATGAGATTTACATGGCATCCATCTGCCAGGCCAAGGCTGCAATCCAACTAGAGGTTGCAAGTGCTCGGAGTAAGGTCAGACAGGCAGAACATCACCTAGCAGCATGTATGGCCAAAGAATGTCCAATTCTGGGGTGGCTGTATGGCTTCCAAGCTGAACTTGCAACAAAGCAGCTCGATACTACAGAGGAGGGGATTAGTACCCTCAGGAACACTATACATCAGAATGGTTTTCAGATCGCAACCTGGACCCCTCGTCCTTCTGTCAAGTTGAGCTCACAGTCATATGCAGTAATGACTAAGCTGAAGTGAAAGTTGTCTGAATCACATTAGCTACATTGATGGATATGTATTGCATTGTAAACGCTCTGGCTCGACATTAATGTCACTCCTTGAATCATATAATGTCACATCACAGTCACAGTCATACTGCCCAAACTCAGATGTCAATATTGTTACCCTCGACCCTTTCCCAATGTGCTTTGCACATCGCTTTGCGGCTGGTGATTCACTTCCTCCTCATCCAGTGTCTCTGACCATACATTTGGAAATGTACTCGATGGCAGAAGTCACGGTCAGGTCTAATCACTTACATATAGTGCGACCTGCCAGTGCCAGACTCCATTCCACAGTGATGAGGCAAGTGTTTGATGCTCAATCCATTGGCTACTACTGTGATGTATCCCCATGTCTAATGAACTACAGGTCCCTCAGGCATTGAATCATGTCTACTAGGTTCCCTGTCTCCTGTCCCATGGAGTAATCAACCTCAGCACTCTCAAGCCAGTCCGAAGTTCACAGACACCCAAAGAGTGGGAGGTTTGTGAGGGTGAGTATTTTCGTGTGTTTGACCATTGATTGCTTAAGTAATTCATTTTGAAGTTTATTAGCTTCACGCGCTCTTTGCCTACATTGGCTTCCCACTTCATGGGTAAGAAGCACAAGGTTGCAACAGACTCTGACCGTGTTCAAGTTGATCAATCACAGTGACGGACTATGCGGTCAGGCGCAGTTGAGGTGGTACAGTGCAGCAATTGAAGAGAGTAGGCGATGCCATTACTTGGAGTCCGCAAAAACGCCCCAGACATGCTGTTCCTCAAGATGAGCTGGTCAACAAGATGGCACCTCTGCTGTCAAAGAAGTGCACCAGGATGACCAAGAAGGATTTCAAGAAACGTCAACCTGAAGAATCAGTAAGTATTGTTTTGTGTCATCCATCTTCTCACTTGACTACAAGTCCAATCTACAGGAGAAGTCACCTGTTGCAGACCAACCTTTCTTCCATCGCAGTTCTTCGTGGTTCAGCTTCAAGGACCTTTGAACTCCTCAAACTTTGGATGAGCTTGCCCCAGATGGTTATAAGCCGCTACCTGTGCTTATGTACTGGGACAATGGGTTTGGTTCATTCAATTTTTTTGCTCTTGGTATGCTAAAGCAGATCAAATCAAATAGTTGTTGAGGATACAGAAGCCGAAATGGAAGCAGTCCAGGAACATGATGATGTTTTCAATGACAACTCCATCACTCAAGACTGGCCTCAGGAACAAGACAATGAGGAACACATTCCAAAAAACCCAGGTGATCATGAACACCAAGAACAGGATCAATCAGATGAGGACGATAAATGCTCTGGCCAGGAAGACACAGAGGATCATGAGCATGAACATCAGGATCAGTTGGACAAGGATGACAAACACTTGGGCCTGGTGTCTTCTCTCAAATAATCTGATAGAGAACTAGAGATTCTAGGTTGAAATCTACTGATCTGTTAAACAGACCATCTAACACGGCTAGTGGATTGTTTGTTACGCGTAGCGTAGAACAAGCAAGCACGCACTCTGAGTAGTAGCGTGAAGACTATGAAGAGGCGAGATGCGTGCACTCAGTAGTGGCACGAAGACTATTGATGATGTCTTATAGCGAAGTCGCGCAAGACCCGAGATCAACCTCACTCGAGAATGCGGTTGCAAGTTACTATGCGTGTTATTGCATAGAACTAGCTTAGTGTTACATGGGAAACGACGCGGTATTTATACTACAGAAAGATGCGCACAGACCAAGAGGCACTGCATACCAAGAAGGAAGGAAAACATAGCTATGATGGAATAGGAAGGGTGAGGCTATACGCGTGGCTGCGGCGAGCAGTGCGAAGCTGTACAAGGAATAGAAGGAAAAGATGTACCGGTTGAACGGTACTAGGAAAGGTTAACATAGTAAGTGTTACAGAAGTAAGAAAGAAAGAAAAACCGTAACATAACCCCCTTTCTACCTTCGAGATCACTGAGCTCGACTAATAATCGTATTCCCCTTCGTTGACGACGTAGTCCGTTAAATCAGTAATGTCCCAGTCATGGGCCTTACAGTCGTCTTCACGATGTCCTTTATTATGGCAACGGATGCAATAAAGGAGGTAGGGGCAACCAGCGCGGGTGTGGCCAGGAGTGAGTTCCCCACAGGAGGGGCAGGTGTAAGTCGAACAATTCACCCAAAGGTGACCAACCTTTTTGCACTTGAAACATTTCTTCAGTGCGAGACATTGTAAAGAATCAGAGGACGAGGAGGGGGTGTCGGGTTGGGGCGAGTTGTCGGTTGGAGGAGAGAATGGGGGTGGGGTGTTTGGCCTACGCTGTAAAATATCTCCGAATGTGAATCCCGGGATCCTTTTCCTTTTCAACTTCCCGGTGACGCGACGGACCGGTTGGGGTTCTGGGAGGGGTTCCTCGTTCTCTTTGTCGTCAGTTTTGTCCCAGTCTTCATTAGCCCAGTTGGGGGGTTCACCCCACGCGACGGCCGGTACGATAGGAGATGGGAGAGAGATGGGGAAGTGATTGGGATGAGCCGTACTAGGAGATTCCGGTTCTGCGAAAGGAGGAGCCGGCGAAGTGGCTCGGGAGATGACAATCGTAGGGCGAGTAGGCGGGGAAGATCGAAGGGTTGGAGGAGGAAGAGAAATGGTGGGAGGAGAGTAAGGTAGGGCGAGGAATTGTTCAATGGCCCCTTCATCATGCTGGAAGTAGTATTCCATATCTGTGGGGGAGAGGGAGAATACGAGGGGATAGAGGAAGTATCGTACGGAGGAGGGAGAGAGTCGATTGATGAAATCACAAAAGCCGTGATTATAGAAGAGGTCAAGGACGATGAGGCGGGTAGCGTCGGATGCGGCGTAGGACAGGTTGTAGTTGGCGCAATCTCCAGGTAAGTCTCCAAGAGCGAGGCGGGCTATGTTTAGTTGTTGCCAGAGAAGTACGAGCTGGGGGAGAGTTCCGTTGGAGTAGAATTCATAGAAGTCCATAATGGTTTTCATAAGGTCAAAGTCGCCGAGTATAGTCTGAAAGGCGACGCGGCGGGATTCTTGGGGAAGACGGTCAACTGCAGGGTAGACTTCGAAGATTGCAGTGGACATGGTGGTAGGAATCGTTTGGGGGGATTTAAGCAGATGGGGGAAAGTCGGACGGGTTTCGAGCTTTATATTCTTGGAGGATGGTCCGTGCGTGAGCGAGATTACTTTCTGGTTCCCAAGTATTTTCGGCTGAAGAAAAACCTTCCCAGGATACCAGGTACTGACGACGTCGGGCAGTCCCACGGTGGGCTAGGATTTCCGCGATTTCATATTCATCTTCTCCTTCTATTAGATCCGGAGGTGGTTCTATGAAGTTCGGCCTGTGTTCGGCAGTTTCTCGGTATGGGGATAGAAGGGAAGCGTGGAAGACGTTATGAATTTTCCAAGTGGGGGGAAGGCGGAGGCGATATGAAACCGAAGATAGTACCTGAGAGATTTCAAAGGGTCCTTCCCGTTTTGGCGCTAATTTCCTGGAAGGGTAGTGGAGGCGTAGGTTCTTG